>CM055829.1:4937473-4966868 GCA_029582265.1 Zoroaster sp. YZ-2022
GGACCCATTTTTACCGCCCATCCGAAGGAGAAGCAATTATTTAATACCTTTTTTCGGGTTTAAAAGGGGAACACTTGGGGGCCCCAACCCACCCGCTGCTGGAACACCGGAACTTGGGGTTGGGGCGCTAGACCGCTCCCAATTTTTACACCGAAAATTATGTTTCCCGGGGAAAAAGTAAAGTCACAGCATGTCCTTTCTGGCTAAATTTTTTAATTTTCATTTATCAAAAACAAAAGGGTTTTCCAAGAAACCGGGCCCAACTAGATGCCCCAAATATTCGTATGTTGTTGGGGTTAGTTTGGGGGAAAAGAACAAAACAGTTACCCCAAATGAAAGGCAGGGGTTTTAAATGGGGGCTCAACTTTCCCAGGGTAAAAATTGGCCATCGGGGTTTTTAATTTGGGGCCAACTATTGTCGTTGTTTATGTTTCCCAAATGGGCCCCTTTTGATAAATTGGGGAACCATTTGACCCCCTTGAAAATCGAAGCCCCCAATTTTTCAGGTCTAGGGGATTGAACCGATTACCAAAACCCATAAAAAGTGAAAGGTCGTGTAATTTTCATTATTTATAAACCATAAAAATTGCTTTTCAATGTTTAAATTTTTTTATTATTTATAAAAAGAAATTCCCCTAATGTTTCATTTTATTATTTAAAAACCACAAAATTGGGACGGGGTTATTTTCATTAGGCTATATAAAATATGAAATTACTTTTCCCACTGTTTTTCCATGGTTTACCCCATAAAGTTGTCGAAAAATGTTTTTTTAATGGTATGTAACCCAAAAAAACACCCATGAAAACATATCCAGGGTTTTTAATAAAATTAGGGAATAAAAAAGGGTTTTTAAAAAATGTTTTTTTTTTTTCAAATTTGGGAATGGTATAAAATATCCCCGGGGTGTTATAATCCCCCCTTTTCAAACAAGCCAACCAAACCCAAACCCAAAATTTTTAAAAGGTTTATTATTTTCATGGTAGGGGGGTTTTTTTGGTTTCCGGAAGGCCTGAAAGTGGGGATAAACTGTGGGGAGGAGGAAAAAGTTATTTTTTAAAAAAATTTGCTTTATGTCTGAATGCGGGTTATTTCAACCCCCCAAAATTGTTTTCAAAAAAAAATTATGTACCATTCTTTTCCCCTTTTTTTACTAAAAAAAACAAAACCGGCAGGAGCCCAATAAGGAGGGGGGGGACCCCAAATCCCCCTGGTCACTGTTTTAAAAAACTTGGGAAATAATACAACTTTTGGGAACCAAAAAAATGCCCAATCAGGGAAAACTGACATTGTGGTAAAAGAAAGTGTTCATATATTTTCTGGAATTCCAAATATAATTTTCGTTAGGGATCCATCCTTTTTTTATTTTGGGGGGGGGCTATTTATTATTTTTTTAAAGGGAGTATTCTGACGTAAAGGAGGGGGAATTTTTTTTTTTTTATCTTTTGAATAAAATAAAGGGGGGGCCAAAAAGCTTTTCTTCCCCAACCCCAAAAAATTTTTTGGTTTTTAGAACACCAACCCAGTTTTTTGGAACCCCCAAAGGGGCCAAGGGTTTTTATTTTTTTTTGGAGAAAAATAAAACCTTGAAAAGGAAACCCTTGGGGCCCCCTTTGGAAAGGCCCCAATGTTTTAAAAAGGAGGTTCCCAATAAAAACAATCCCCCAAAAAAGCCTAAACCCCGGGGGGCCCAAAAAACCTTCCAGAGGGAAACTGACTCCCCACCCAAAAAGGCACCAAACCGGGGTTTTTGCGCCCCCCCCGGCCCCCGGGGAACGAAAAAAAACCCCAAAAAAGGGCCAAAATTCTCGGGCCTTTTTTTGAAAACCCGCCAAAGAAAAAAAAGAAAAAACAGAAAAAGGAATTTTTTTCAAAAAAGAAAAAAGGAAATTAAAATAAAAACCCAGTTCATGGGAAATTATTTGAAACCTATTTGATGTTAAAAACCCGTCAGTGTTCCCTAAATTGTGTTGAGTAGCATATAAACAATCTTAAATATTTAAATTAATTATCATAGGACACGCTCCCCACCCAATCCCTCCACCACCATGTTACACTAAGCTACATATGGGGCAGTGGAACAATCTTCCTTTTTTGAAATTATCTGATGGGCATATATATATAGAGTACAGTACACTGATCTGTCAATAAAAACAGAAGTAGCAGTGCTTACGATTGCAACACAAATAATAATAACAGTCTCTATAGTACATGCACGATCTGATCTGAAAAAACCGTTAGCAACCCTTTTTGTAAATCATAAAATAAAATAAAAATATATAAATAAATAAACTAATTATCAAACAAAAATAAATAAAAATGTCACCAGTCCATGCAGCAGCAGACCCTGTATATAATGGTATATAGAGTATAGATACTTTATCAACATGGCCTCGCCGTCATATATCAGATGTGACCTTTTTCAAGACCATTGCTCAAGACCATTATGAAGCTCAATCGTTGTATCGTTTAACCCGAGTCCGGAAACAGTAAGGTTACACAGAGTAACGGGACACACAAAACAGGACACAGATTAAGTTTACAGTTTCCACTCCGAGGGACGTTCGAGTGTGCTTCAAACAATCGATAATATATATATATATATATATATATATATATATATATATATATATATATATATATATATATATCATCATATCTATCTATCTATCTATCTATCTATCTATACATACATACGCTAGCTATCTATCTATCTATCTATCTATCTATTCTATCTATCTTATCTATCTATATCTATCTATCTATCTATCTATCCTATCTATCTATCTATCTATCTATCTATCTATTCTATCTATCTATCTATCTATCTATCTATCTCTATCTATCTATCTATCTATCTATCTATCTCATCATCTCTATCATCATATATATCTATCTATCTATCTATATATATATATATATATATATATATATATATATATATATATATATATATATATATATATATACTTGATTCCGGTTTGGACAGGGCAGTAATGTCAAATTCAGGGGTCACCTTTGTGTAAATATTTTCGACACAGTAACAATCTATACTACAATGGTGCAAAAATGTCGAATTTACCTGGAATCCAATTTACCCGGGTTGTTGCATGCATCTGACCGGGCTTGATCCATGGCTACTCAACGGCAGATATGGATTTTGGCCTCTGACTGGCTGGCCCCATAGAGCAATAGATAATAGGCATAAGTGGACCGCCACCAACATAGCAAGGGCTGGTTAGCTCAGTTGATGAAGCGCCCGTCTGGTATTCGAGAGGTCGCGGGTTCCGAGTCCGGTCATCGTAAACCATTCTCTTTAACTTCTCGCGAAAACCGTTTATATATATTTCAGGTCAGTTTCTCCATATAAATCGATACTTTTGTACAACCACATAAAAGGCGTGTGTCCCGTTTGTGTGATCCCCGCTACTTGCCGTTACCCGGGTTGTTTGCATCTGACCGGGGCTTCGATCACTGGCTACTCGGCAGATATGGTTTGGCCTCTGACCTGGCCCCATAGAGCAATAGATAGATGGTGGCATTAAGTGTGACCACCCACCATCACTTAGGGGCTGGTTAGCTCAGTTGGGTGAGCGCTCTGTCTGGTATTCGAGAGGTCGCGGGTTCGAGTCCGCATCAAGCCAATTTTTCTTTTTCGCAGACAACCGTTTATATATATATATATATATGGTATTTATATATATATATATATATACAAAGAAAAAAAAATATATATATATATATATATTAGGGTGTAAATATGACAGCATTGTAAATTAGCATTGGTAGACTGAACCTTTTGGTTGTTGCCATCTCCACATTTGTTAATATTAATTATCTTTTTATTTTTGATGTATTTCTGTGTGCTTTTATAATTGCTGTGGAGAGAAATAAAATCATAAAAAATATCATGCATTGTTTTCTTTCTACATCCACAATAATGGGCTTTCTGAGGAAAAAACAGCGAGCAAGCAGTGTCATGTCCCCTATACTGAGAAAGTATAGTGTCCTCTAATAGCTTCCGGTACCTATTTTGAGGCCTATTTTGACTGAATGATCAGGTTGAATCTTCCTCTATATGGGTCAAAATGGGATTTCCATTTTAAAACTTGACCACATTTATTGCAGTTTGGTAGTTGTAGCTTAATCTTGTTCTGCCAAATTCAGAAGTGCAACATGTCTTTGTTTCGACTGTGTTCATTTAGATTTTCATTTTATTTATTCATTTATTTATTTATGAAATTATCTCTCTTCTTTTCTGTATTTATCTCTTCTTTTCTTCATCTCTCCCAAGGTTAATTGTGCTAGGGGCTAGTACATGGTGCATGGTCATTCATCAAAGTGACAATTTGAATAATACCCACCATTTGACAACAAATTTCACAGCAATGAGCCAGACTGCAGGCTTTCAGCGTTTCATCGACTACAGTTTGTTCTTTTTGTTATGGGATTAAAAATTGTTTTACCCTGTATTGGTAACGTTTTCCTTTGGTTTTCTCACCATAATAATTTGTTTACGTATTTAGGTTAATACCATCAGCAGCCTTACACTAAGTAAGTAATTACATTTGTATTCGACCACTTTGTTTTGTGTAATTAGCAATCCTGTATCTTACCTTTAATGATCCCCACTATGTCTTGAATATGGGCCTAGTGTGTCATGTGAAAGGTTTGCTGAATTTGAAAATACCAATAACGTATACGCCAATTAGCTTTACAATGTGGATATAAGCTTGTCATTAGTAGAAATCAAAACATGTTACGTCTTCAAATGGAAGCATTAAAGATGTACAGGTCACAAAGGTGGAGCTGGTAATAGTGTTTCTACGTTGATAGAGATACGTGATCGGTCGGTCATGTACGCCGTTGGCCAATGACACGCTCTGCTCAGAAAGCCCCCCTCCCCAAATTTATTCACCGCTGCAATCGTCAACTGCCTTAATCGTCCTTATATAACACAAACACGGGCTGGCCAGGGACTCCACTGACAGATTGACATACATAACTAACTACAACCTATGAACGCATGTGTTGTTATAGTCGGATATGTTTTAGCTCTCTGATTTAGGAAGCCTGCCAGCATATGACATGGAAAACTGTCTTGAAAAACATCTTGAAAAACACTTTAAAACAGTTCGCCAACATTCTCACAAGTGTTTAAGGGTAACCAAAAAAATATGATTTAAATTGTTATTCACAGCATGTCATGCAGACAGTTCTCAGAATGTTTGTTGCCATTACCATCTCAGAACCATGTATGCTCTTAGATAATAATTCAGTCAGTTGTTTTAGGTGTACATCACCTTTAACACTTAAAGCAAGAAGATTGTTCACGACCGCCGTCTTCCCACCAAGTTACCTTCTGGAAAACTTCTTTGGTTATTACTATTGGTGTATTTTGCCTTAAAGATGTACAGGCCTAGCCCGTGTTTTCATTATTTAACCGGCATTCGGAACATTGATTATGTCTCTTTAGAAAGGAAAACAAATGCATTGCAGTATATAAGATAATTAAACAAAATAATAAATAAAATTATTGTCTGAAAATCAGTTTACCAGTAAAGAAAAATGCCCAAATAAATTCATGCAAGGACGAACAATAAATTAATTTCTAGACATAAGAGGCATTTACTTTTAAACCATGCTTCTTGTAATTATTTTGAGAAAGCAAAAGTAAAACAGCAGTGTCTAGTGTTCCGATTGAAAAATATAATAATTACGACAGTTGTTGTCCTCTTTCGGCTGCTCCCGTTTGGGGTCGCTAGAGCGGATCATTATCCGCATATTTGATTTGACATAGGTTTTACGCCGGATGCCCTTCCTGACGCAACCCTCCCATTTATCCGGGCTTGGGACCGGCACTAAGCATGCACTGGCTTGTACATCCCCAGTGGCTGGGTTCAATTTGGCCCTCGCAGCAATTATGGAAAGTGTCTTGCTCAAGGACACAAGCACCATGGTCGCGGCAAGGGTTCGAACCCATACACTCTAACGACTCAGCCATCAGAACACAAATCGATGCACTAAACCGCTCGAGCATGGCACCCTACGTAATAATTACGACAGTAAGTATTAATTTTTGTCCCCATCTCCCAGCGGTACATTTATCTCTTTTTTGTGGATGGAGTGAGCAAAGGCCTCTGGATCTGTCACTGGAAACTGTGGTTTCCTGTAATAGGGCCTAAACAAAATATTTAAAAAAATAAAATAAATAAATAAAAACATACCCTCACCTTCCTATGTTTCACGACACAAGGAATGGGAAGCACACATCTGCATACACAATAATCGATAACCCATCTGGCTAAGAACCGTTATATTAAAACATTCCACCTTGAATATAGTCTGAAAAGGGTGGTATAGGCAGACGCTCAACTGTACAATATGTAGACCGTGGGCCATTTTCAACCATGTCAGGACATAATATCCATTTCCACCAATGTTATGAATTTGTATAAATCAGTGGTTAGAAATAATCACGCGCCTGCAGGAGGTTATGGTGAATTCACATTCTGATAAATGATTTTAAAAAAGACTATTAGGAGTCAGGACCAAGTACAAGATCTTTGAAAACTCATGTGGTGGGTTTTATTGTTAAAGACCGTATACAATTTTGGTAAATTGTATGGCTACTTCGTAACAATAAAGAGATGTGTACAGACAAGGGATCAAATCCATTGTGAACATTGAAGCCAGGTGAGCGCGCAGCGCGAAGCTCAAAGGTCATTGGGGTTGGGTTGGGCCCGCCCAACAGAGCTTAGTTCTAGATGCCCTGTGATTACATCACAGGGCCAGTGTCCTAATCTATTTTAGAGGGGACAGAGAGTTGATCCGAAAATATCCCAGAATTTGTAAAAAAAAAGTGGGGAAAATATTTGGGGGAATGATTATATTGGTCATCCTTCTCTCAAATTATTTGGTGTATATACACCCTTTATTCTCTGGGATTTCATGTGAAAGTTTCAGCTTAGTACGAGTATCATTATCAAGAAATTAGTGAAAATGCATTCAGATTTCTAACATAATTTATTTTGTGCTGAAAATTCATTTGGGAAAATATTTTAATAAATATATATTTTTGGGTTTGTTCGTTTTTCTTTGTCACACATGATTTACCTTCCCTTTAGTATCCGGTTTCTGGTCATAGGTCGGCTTTAAAATCGGTGCGGTGACGTGCGCTTTTGTTGTTGTAGTTGTTGTTGTTGCCAACCAATTATGTGTTACATGTATACTCGACCAATTTTCCATTACACAAAGTATGATGGCTAACATAGGCCTCACATATCAGGCAAACGTTCATACCCCTGTCTAACCATGAGTGCATTCCGTTACGCGCTCCGAAGATCACACAATAGAGACAAATATAGAGGCTAACTAAAGTTCCGAGGTCGTGCAACACGTATATTATAGGAATCCCTGATGGGCTACGTATGCAGCAGCAATTCACATACAACCATGCAGGGTAAACACCATGGCGGCCTACAATGAGCCTCACGTGTGCATGGTCGAGGCAAAGCTAGACTGAATATTGGTCAAGTTGAAAAAGATAAACCTCTTGGATGAAATTGTCAAGCGGGTAAATAAACTTAGAGGAAATTGCTGTAAATAATGATGGACAGGGGTAAAAGAAAGACATCAATTTTATTGACGAGGAAATCGGTAGTAAATTGCAGATAAACTGATGTCTCAAAAACTTACAAGTACAGTGGAAGATTTGTCAAACCGTCTTCGTCGAAATAACTTATTCCAGAGGGAAGCAAGGAGGCCCACGACAACTGTACTACGTTTTCCAGAGTTTTTATTTATCGAGACACACATGTGAATCAATGCTACAAACATCGAATTGGAACGCTCATAGGACACAGTCTGAGAATCGTAACACGGAAGGTACACATAGTGTACCGTATCCTACCACACATCGACGATGAGGTTTAGTCTTAAAATCATACAAGGTAAGTTTGGTCGGTGCCCATCGTCATCATGTAATAGAAACGTACGAGTGCGGCTGCGCAGAAACTAAAGATTTGTTTAAGGTTCACATTAACAGTGATAAACATTCCACAGATAATTGGTGTTTGTTGTGTTTCTGTGAAATGTTAATTTTTGTAAACGTTTACTGTTTTTGTCTTGTTTAGTAAATACTGGTTCCATGTATTTTGCCAAATTGAATCTCTTTAACCAACAGTTAATATTAGAGGTATGAATGACCGTAATAAACGTAGGCAGATGTATCTTTGAAACAAAGACAAATTTACAGGAAGCGCATAGTGAATCTACAATTGAGAGAATTTGGCGAAATGAATGGGGTTTTACTAGTTATTTCAGTCATGATAGATCAGATAAAGTAGCTGTTGCCATCTAGTTCGGAGCAAATCTTGATGTTGTTGTTAAAAACATTTTATTGATGAGGCTGGACATTTCATTGTGACGGATATTGAAATTGGGGATGAAATGTTACACTTGTTTAATTTATATTAATGAAGATAGACCGGAATTTTTTGATGAGATTGTTCAGCGTTTATCGGGTTTTAAATGTGTTTCCATTGTGTCAGGTGGTGACTTTAATTGTGTTCGAAGGTTTACTCTGGAGAAAAAAAAAGGCACAGGAAAAAGTCACTAGTGTTATTGATTCTCTTAATTTATTTGATATATGAAGAGAACAAAATCCACATGAGCAGTCATTTACTTGGAAGTCTAACCATTCTCAGTTTTTAATAACTGATTCCAAAATTAAACCTGGTTTAAAAATATAGTACTCATTTATTTTGTAATATATATGTACTTACTTTAAAATCAAATCAAATACCTGTTGATGTTATGTTGCCATTAATATTCATTAAATATTATTCATATATTTTAATTGTTATCTGAGTAAATAATATACTTTAAAAATTAAATCAGTTCCACGCCTTGCTCGTAAAAAGTTATTTAAGACTGCTGGGAGGCTTGGTCAGAGTGATAATGTACCATGCGGAACATTGGGTCCAAAATTACCCGTGACAACGCCTGTACAAAATTACACTTGTACAAAACTGACTTCCCACTAGTAAAACTACATTGCATACTAATATAATATCATTCATCTCAATACCTAACAAGAAACTTTATTCCATTCTGAAAACGCCTTATTTTAACAACTACTGTTACATCGTTTCATCAATCCTTCATCCTCGAATGGAGAAACCTAATTTTCAGTTTACATAAACTACGTTATTAGTACTTCTGGAAAGATTTAAACCGTTTGACTACCTTCGTTGCAAACATGTGTTTATCTCTTAAATGAAGAAAAAATATTTGAAAATTCACATCAACATTATTAAGATTGTTGTTACGATTGTTGTTATAATTTTGTTACGATTGTTGTTACGATTGTTGTTACTACTGTTGTTGTTGTTGTTGAATTGTATGATGTTGTTGAATTGTATAATGGTAATACACATTTTAATGTGAGTCCGTGTCTGACTATTTCCGTAGTTTGTCATTTTGACATGGATGTTGGGTGGAAATAAATGACCTTATATGGGCTGGTAATAATTTCACACTCACGTTTTTACAAAATCTGTGTAACTAATTGTTTCATAATTGAGAAAGTTCCACGCCTTAACAACTATTTTATACTGTTGGGAGGCATGGTCAGAGTGGTAATGTACTGTGAAGAAGACAGGTCCCATTGTCAGCCATAACATTTGTCCACAATTACCCTTGTACAATACTAACTCCCCACGTCCTTTGGCTGAGTAATTAATTTCATGGTAAAACTACAGTCCATGCCAGTAGTTATTAAAATACTAAAATCTATTGTACTGATAATACCTGATTCGACTATGTCCATAGACTCGTTTTCTCAAACCAAGGACTAATTGGAAGATTTTTATCCATCGTTATTAATAATCGTATTCACTGTTTGTGACAACCCAGCTGCATTAATGGCTGTAAGCGTCAGATGGTAGTCAGTGTAGGGAACCAGCGATGATACAAGCATACTAGTATCCATGGTCTCTACCCACTGCATGACGTCACTTCCTCCTAGGATGGTACCCAGAGACATCTCATAGACCAAGGAGGAGGAGGAGGAGGAGGAGGGGGAGAACAAGCCATCCCAGCGAAGATCAACCGTCCCATTTCCATGCCAGGTGGCCGTGACAAGGCCTGAATCTGCTTGATCAGGAAATATAAATTAACAAGCATTATAAACAGCTGTATCCACAAGGCTCCTTGTATTTACAACTCATGATCATGGCCCGGTTGCGGGAGCTACAATAAAGTTTATTTTCCTGCGGTACGCAGTATAGCAGAAAAATCAACAATGGTTTGCATTCATTGAGGGCAGGGTGCGCATCTATGGCAGCGAGGGCCTCCGTAAATGGAATATGCTGGAAAAGACATGGGAGATGGAAGAGTGAAAAGACGGCTACGTACAAGACTCAATCGGAAACAGACTTGAAGTAACAAAACAGCTAAAATGATGAAGTAGTATACGAATCACGTCCCCAGAACACCCATTCTTTGAGAGACTAGCTAGTTTAGCAGGCTTCATGCAGTTATGTTTTTGTATGTAATTAATAATTGGGGTATTATGTGGCAATGGTAATCCGGTATATTTAAATGGTGTCATAAGGGGTATAACGCGTACAGTAGTGCGCATAGAATAGACGTTTATTTTCTTGCGGTACGCAGTATAGCTGGAAATATTTGTCTGTAATTCGGTACAAGTAAGCGTGACGTTTGACCGGTTTATGCATATGCATATAATCTGTAATTAGGTATAGCCAAATTTGAATGGAATGTCATTGAGGGCATAGGTACGCTGAAACTCTGCATGGTGTGGGTACAGATAGGGCATTCTAGCCTGCGACTTCAAACTACTACATGTAGGTCGGTACATTTCCCCATGGAACAAACGGACTTACCGACGCTCATAAGGAGCCAGTTACACGAGCAAGTAAATAATATACAAATTAGATGAACTGATAACGGTAAAAATAAGATATTTTAACCAGCAAATCAACGAAAATCAAAGAATGCGCAGTGAGGTGCAAGTAGCGAAAATCGAACAAATCAACATCGAGAAATACAAGTTCAACAAGAAAGGCAACGAGGAGCAATTCAAGGCAAACAAAAGTGCAACAGAAATTAAAGGAAGAGGATGCCTTATTGAAAGAGGACCCCAGGTTATCCGAGCAACTTCTAAAGCACAAGAGAAAATAGAAGAAAGTATGCAACTTATTGAGCATAGACAAAAACTTATCAAACTAGCGGACAGCTCAGAACTGGCCTGGAGAACCGTCAACGAATACAAAGCAAGCACTATTGCAGACATTCCAGAAGAACACCACGTCCGGCATGAAATATTTGTACACAGAGTGGCCGTTGCTCTGAGAAATGTCGGGGAAATCCTCTTTTTAAAACATTTTCCAGCAAAAATCGTTTCTCCAAGAGGCAGTTAAGAAGTTACAGTGTAAAAAAGGAGATAATTCGCTGCAAACCTTACAGGTATACGATCGAAAAGGTACTCTTGGTCAGGACCATATCGGAAGTGTACTTTGCACTACGGATAGGGTCATATCAGGGCTAGACCAGAAGTAGTGAATCCTCTGACAGTATCACAGAGCAAGAACATAAATAGGTTAGTCTTAGATTGTTGACACGTAAAGCGAAGGTTCAGACACTGCCAAAGTCACATTCAAAAAGGGAGATGTTGTGTTCGGTTTTGATCTTAAATCAGCATATCACCATAATATTGAGATTTTCGTAGAGCACAGGAAATATCTAGGCTTTGCTTGGGACTTTGGGAAAGGATAACAACAGCTGCTTATGTGTTTAGTAAGCTTACCAGGGCAGTTATTACCCATTGGAGATCAAAAGGACACAGCATAATAATGTTCCTTGACAACGGGTTCGGCAGAGCTAACAATCTAGGTACAGCCAAGAAACTAAGTCGAGATGTATAGAAAGATTTGAGCGAACTAGGGTTCTTGTTGGCGGAAGAAAAATGTAGCTGGCAGCCATAGAAAAAAAACATGGTTAGGCTTAGATTGGAACATGGAAGAGGGAAAGTTTTCGAACAGAAAGAAGAATCAAAAAGACCATAAACTCGACCGAGTTGTTGTTAAAAGATTAAAGAGGCATAGTCTTGTAGCAGTCAAGGATCTAGCTGGAAAATCGGGCCAGATCGTACTAATAATTGTGATAATTTGTTGTGGTTTATTTTAATGGCAGTTTCTAGAAGATTTGTAGTGGTTTCTTGCCTATATTTTGGGTTTTTGCTGAGTGAAAGTTGAACGTTGTGTAGGCCACCTGATACACTTGTTATGCCACATGATGTTGTTATACATGTAGATCCGCGCTGTTAGGTGTCAGTGCTCAAGCCCTTTAGATAATTATTTTATTTAGATTAGGGATATAGGCCATGTAGGTACTTCAATATATTTAGCATTCTTTATTTTCCTTTCGTATTTTCTAGTCGAACCACCAATATCCACCAATATCACCCAATAGTCATCCAGTATTATAGTCATCTGTTTTCATCCTTTGCCACCTATCGTCAACTTCCGTCACTTATCGTCAACTAATATTTACTTCGTCACCTCGTCAACAAATCCAATTTACCGTCAACTTCCGTCAATACAAATTTATGTTTCGACAGTACTGCATTTATTTTTGCTTGAAGAAGTAGAACATTAAATAAAAGTTTACAATCATTGAATGATGCATCTCATTGCTGAGCCTTGACAAAAAAATATAACCCTGACGATCTGTAGCATTACAGGCTACAATAAGAATGTAGCCAGTATCATTCAGAAAGGGAGTAAGAAACCCGATTTGCAGGAGAAAGCCTTGGAAATACATAGTATATGTGCGATTAGTAACATAAGGTTACAACCATTATGGATTCCAAGAGAAAGGAATAAAATGGCCGACACTTTGAGTAGAAACCCAGACAGCGACGACTGGATGACAGCCAGTGTCTGATTTAGTCAGTTAGAAAAGGCATGTGTCATTATACATGCGATAGGTTCGAAATTAATTATAATACGCACCGTCAAACACAAGGCCCGCATCAGGTCTCCTCATGTCAACCACAAAGCCATCACTGCTTCTGAGCATGTGCAGACCAGCTTTGTTGAATGCTCGTACGTTACTGTAATAACGTTGCCCACTCTGTAGGTTCAGGCTACCGAAATGGATTGTAGAATCACTGGCTGGTAGAATGTGGTCGGCAAATCGCTGAATATCATTTCCTGGTAAAACAAATTAAGTACAGTTTTCAGGCCGTTTTGTTTCGGTCTCTGTGGGAATGGATAAAGGCTGTTCTTTTTGGATGGAAGTATTAGTCGATATACTTCTGGATAAGTCTCTGAAAATCATAAAAAGATGTCTCAGATTGAAAATAGTAGATAATGACTGCTACTTTTGGATTGTGGCAAGGTATTTATAGAAAGGACACTTCTGGTCCTTATCGGGTGTACATTCCAGAAGCAAGCACATGTAACGTAAAGAGGTGCGCATTTAAAAACAAGTGGTGACGGTGACTCCTTATACTAAGTGGACAGTTTTGTCCGTCCCTGGATGATGAAAACTCCGCCCTGGTCTCCCCTTGGCTGCTTGAGAGACTGCAAAGAGACAGCAATCGCTCGATTCACTCCTGATTAGTATTTACCTCCTGGGAATGTACTAAGAGACACCTGGTAGTGGGACATCTCATGGTCTAGAAACACTCCCTCCCAAGAGATGTACAGATTAGTTGGATCAGTGAGGTAATCGGTATCCTTGGTGGAATTAGATGTTGCGAGATCCATTATCTGAATAAAAAACAAACAGAAAAACAAACGTATCCGTTCTGCCTGATTAACACTTCCCGCTTTCAATGGTGTGCTTAGAATCGTTACTTGTACTCCACGCGTTACGGCATCAAGGGACTTGATGCAATTGGTATTAAGAAATAACACAATTTTTGAATTGTAAAGTGCTGTCAGATTTAAGAAAAGTTAAATAACTTCAAGTTATTCCTGAATAACAATACAATCTGAATGCATTTCTTATTAATGACACAAATTAATAAGGTGAAACTTTCAAAGGTTGGTTTTTAATATATATCTTAATTCATAGATTGTTAAAAGAAAACTCGTAGAAGCAGTTTTTTCCAACATTAACAATGTGGTATTAACTTTACATATTACTAGAAACTCATTCCTCGTTCTCACCTTTGTGCCTTTGACTTTTGAGATTATTGGTGGATTGATATTAGGGATAATACCATCAGACCTGAACACGGCATATGTATTGGCATTGTACCAAGCACGGATGAAAAGGTGATATTTAACTCCTGCCGTCAGCTTTCGTTCTAAAGGATTATAAAACAGGATTATCTGATGGACGCATTAGAACTTAATTGCTACTTGACATAGTCAAACTATAATTATGTGTTATTTCGAAGATCAACGCCAGATGTGTAATAAAAATGATAATGCTCATCGAAATTTAAGGCATTAGAAGGAAAGAATACCACTTTATATCAATAAATTAAAACTAAATTTACTGCTTTATTAAAACATTGAAATTGCTTCAAATGTTTCACTAAAAACATAATAGATAACCAAACATTATACCATGTAGGAAATCTTTTTCTGCTATTCTATGTTACCTTTATTGAGCATGACGATGGTGTGGTTGTCCTGTCCAACATCAAACCATATTCTCTCCTTGGCTGAATCAAAGACTCCTGCAGGCTCAACATCTGATGACGAGTCATCGCCAATACTCCATTCATACCTAAAATAATGTCAGTTAAGTTTGGTAACCCTGCCATTCTTACACGTTTGTAACTCTTGGTATATCTCCACTATATTTATAATCAAAACTCACCACCTGATGTCTAGTCCTTTCTGCTCAGTGATTCTCCATGCAGCAGCCATCATATACTGAGTGACAGAATGTTCAATATCAATCAAGATATCGATATCGACAAACTTTAGGTCCACCACATCCAAGACTTCTATCTCCGTATTAGGATTACCTTCAGGATCAAACACGGCACGGAAGATACATTGAGCATTATTAGAGAGTATTAAAAGAATAGACGTTTCAAGTTGGGGCTTATGACAAGTCTGGCTAATATGCCAGAATATGACAAAGTATTAATTCAAACCATCTGGATCTCTTCTTTCAAAAATGCTGGATTCGTCCTGGGGAGCCTCGGGGTGAAGTGAGAAGATGAACAATATACATGATTTTTTGGTTAATGAATTTGTTATATATATTAAATTCAATTACACTACAGCTCATGAATAATTGAGAATACTCAATAAAATAAATAATACTTACTACTGGTTACATCATTACAGAGACCTTGTGCTGTGTCACAAATACTATGAAGAGGAGCACATGCACAATGGCCCTCGCATGTTGTGGATAAACAACGTCGCAGCAAGACTAGAGCGCCCTCATCGGACAAAGTTGGAGAAGCTTCAAATGTGGAATGATGGCGACTGCTTGGTATCCCAACCTGTAGATGATGAGGAAATATTAACAAATTACAAATAATATGTAACCGTTACTATGATAAATATTAATAACAGGTACAAAACAATGAATATTTCGAGCATGGATATTATTTGCTAACAAAAACCTGTACATTAAAGAATGCTACAATTTTGGTTAAACTACTTAATATAAGTGTGCTTAACTTTATATTAATCAATATATACATTGCTGTCGGGCAACTTGCTGGAAATTCTATAAAACAGTTCAAGTATTTAGATAATAACTTGTTAATTTGATAATCTGATAATTACCAATAATATACCTTCCCTTTAACTAGAAATATATGAAAATGTATTCAATTGGTTTGATCATTCTAATGTAGATTTTTTTGGAAAGTTAATAAATGATTTCATTAATTTTTTTATTAAATGTATAGCATCTGACATATTACATTGAATGTTTGATAACGTTAACAATAATAAACGAAGTTATATCTGTGATCTGTGTGTATATCTGTGATCAGATTATGTTTTATATGTTGTATATTTTCCTATGATGCACATGAGAAAACGTATCGTGGACTAAGTTGAAACTGACCCCATTAACAGCCCAGAGTGAGATGTAGAGATACGGGTTGGTTGTGATACTGCCCTCTACTGGTATGATGGCAGTCTGTGCAATGCCTTCGTCCAATGACATGCCGTCAATGCTGTGGTCAATACGGACTGGTCCATTCTAGAAGAGAGAGAAAAATGCAATAAAATGTTGGTTTCAAATTAAACATCTACTTTAAGATTAAATACAACATTAAAAAGGAAAAAGGAACATAGATGAAAAGCAAATTGGTCGCGGGAGACATAAAGAGTGCCGTATGGTGAGGGATTGCACTTTGGCATAAAAGATGGACTATTTTTCTTACCATTAAACAGGAAAGTAAATAATAATCTTTAATTCTGTCTCATTAAAATAAACATTTAGCTCCTGATAAATACCAGTGTGAGTTCCGAGCCGCCATATGTGCGTCCGATGGAGACAAAGTAGTGACTGATCCCAGAGTGTAAATCAGAGAATCCGAGCCAGGCGAGCGCTAAGGAGCCAGTACTAGTCATTGTGTCTTCTAACCACATCATCCAACCAGAGTGGTAGCGTGGGGATGGTGGAGTGGTATCTGGCTCCTTCGTTTGGAAGAACAATAAATGGTAGAATAAACAATGTAAATTAGAATGATTACTAAATGAATTTATGAAGAACATGATGATATCACTGCCTCATCAAAATAGATTGCCCACCACCCCTTGTATAAAATTCAACAATAACCTTTTGGTTACAATTTAGTCCAAAACAATTAAGTCAATGAACATCTTTAAAAAAAATTGTAATAATTCATCTTGTTTTAAAGGAATAGCATTTGCTTTTAAAATATTTTAAAAAGTAACAAAAGATTTCCTTAAATCAGAGATAGTTTCAGAGCTTGTCTTTAATAATAAAGGAAACACAATTATGTCAAGTGTCTTAAACGTACTGAAGTATTTACTGTTGACTCCGTCGGTTCGACTGTCTTGGTTGGAGTAATCCAAATGATGTGATGGCGCTCTAAGTTAGCGGCACTCTCGGTACCCACAGCAAATGTTCCAACGGATGGTGGACTGGCATCAACCTGAAAAAAAAGCAATTATATGACACCAGTACCTCGGAATATTTTGCAGTCATAATGGTGCTGCTCAACCTTCTGAAAGTGTTTTTTGTTTGTTTATTAATAATCACATTCTAATGTACAAATTTAATAGCACATTGCCAAATATAGTGAGTATTTGCCATATGATCTTGTTGCACACATTTCTTGCACACATTTCTTGCATAAAGATAAATGGTACACCAATGACATAAGTTAAACTTAAACAACTATTATAATGAAACTTCATCTAATGAAATGTTTCGCGGATTTACTGTTATACAGTAGGCCTTTATTGGTCAAATGTCGATTCAAGACACATTATGTTTTGAGGAACTTTTTTATTTATATAAACCCATCCCCAAAATGTAATTGCAATCATCAGTGTTCTTTATTACAAACGGAGAGGATATCACTTACAAGGAAAGCTTCCGATTTGGCCTCTGTGCAAAGACCAGCATGGTTACACGCTACCACGGTTATGATATATCGACTGCCTTCATGTAACGTCAGATTGGTGAAGGTGTGTTCTATCTCACTACCAGCAATCTGCACAGGAAGATGGTGAGGGAACATTTAGGCCTACTTAAAAATTGATTGGTTTATCTTGCCACGGAAGTCATGACCAAACTTTAGAGCATTAGGCCCTATATCTATGCAATTTTGAAAACTTACAAATAAGTTTTTAAAATATCTATTATTCAAATGGTTACTTTTTGGGCAAATCTTACTTCATGTGAAAGTTCTTGTTGTTATTGTCTGAGGTAATGTAATGTTTAGGAAAATTTCATTATTGCCAGACGTTAATTGCAAAGATTACTCTTTCCGCAATTCCACATTACAATGACTGATATGAACAATCTGAATGCATTTTCACTATTTTTCTGTGAACTACCCAACATGTTAATCTCAAACTTACACAGATTGCTTTCATAATGTCTGTCTTGATTCAAAAAGAGTAAGCATACGCGCAGATGCAGTTTTGCAAATATTACCCATGGGGTTCCTTCCCTTGAAGAAACAATTTTATTAGACAACATCTAAAAAATTCATATTAATTTCATTAACAATCTTGTGACGATATCAAACTGTTTATAGGGAAAATGTTTATATTTTCTATATGTGGTTCTTTACCTCAAATGGAATAAAGCAATACATGTATCACAACAGTAATTAATATACAGGACCTATATACAATATTAAATAGAACTTACCGGTACATCATCGCCGGCATACAAGAATCTCTACCGGTGCATTATTTTCAATTTTTAAGGCACAAGGGGGTGGGGAAACTCCCTTCGCCCCTTGCCTACGCTAGTTCATCTTAATACAAGATAATTTACCTTTATTGGTGGTAAATTGACGTCTCCATTATGATGTGTGGCGACTGAAACGTACTGGTCTTTTATGCCGCTCTCTGGGTCGTTGAACCTCCAAGAAAACCGAATCAGATCGCACAGAACCTAAATATATAGTTACAATAAAGAAACTTGAGTGGGAATTTTAACACATTTGACATGAAGGATGTCGTTTGAATTGGATTCGAACCAACCATATATGCAAATATATGTTTGCAAACAACAATGGGAAATATGGAAAATGTTAAAATAATTGAGATGAAAAAAAGAACAGGTTTCATGTTAATAACATTATTAATAAAAATGTTTTTCAGTTTTTACCTGAGTGTTTTTAACAGCTATCCCCACTGTTTCATCAACGGTAGGTCCTTCAACCACATCAGGCGAGCTAGAGTCCACACGGAATCCATTAGAAGTAGCTTCACTCCACATACCAAGCCGGTTATACGCACGGACAGTAATGTAGATATCAGTACTGGTAGACAACTGGTCTGATTCTGAAAGGAATATTAGAGCTTCCTCTGACAGCTCAATACGTGTAGAGGGAAGAATGTCGTCAGAGCCTGGTGTAGTACCGGCACGCCATTCATAGTGTGAGAGGCGGGAGTGAGGGTCGTGGAAGCCCCACCAATGAGCTGAAAGCTTGATCCTGGATTCAAAACAATACAAAGTAATTTGATATATGCCTTTATGATCATTTAATTTAACCTTGCCGTTCACCCTGTTTCGAACCCACTCTGACCCGAGACAACATGTGGATTAATTACGAACGTTTTTATTATAGAATAATCGTATGGGGATTTTCCCACGTCTTCAGAGGTTTCTCTAAAGGCATCCACAGTGTTGGAGCCTTTTATTCATTATTAAAAATCAATTTAATTACTTTATTTTATTTCGTCGCAAATTCATTTAACATTTCCAGTTACAGTTTAATATTTTTATTCAATGTGTTGAAAAATCGGTTGTGAAAAAAGGTTTGTTTAAAGATGAACTGTCTAAGGAAATGGTGTTGTTTTTTTAGCCTGTTTGATTGTTTAATCCTGAGAAAAATGGTCAAAAAGATAAAATTTGTAAAATTTGAGCCGGGTTCAAACTTACGTTGTTGACTGGAAGCTGATATCGCCACCGCCCGAACGACCATCATACACACGACCTGGCAATGGGGGAGAGTCATCAACCAGAACACCATCAGAGGTCACTGAGGTACAGAGGACAGCGGCGTTACAGGCCGTAACGGTCACATAGTACGTCAAACCGGGCACAAGGTTGAGGTTTTCAGCGATAATTTCTGAAAACGAAAATTAATCAATTTGTTGTAAAAAACGGTTTTACTTGCATCGTATAACATTTTGGAAAGCAGCATTTGTGCATTGAGCCTTTTTATATATACAATGGTATGTCCATGGACTCTCATGTTTATTATGTTTATTATGCTAAGGGCCCAACAACTCTGCTATTTAATGAGTATCTCTGCGGTACCATCCATTTGTTTTGCTCATTTTTACTTCCTGTAACATCGTGATTCTTTACTTGTATTTGTGTGATTGAATTTGTTATTGTTTACTGATAGCGTGAAAATAAAATTACCTTTGTTTAGAAGGTTGCAAAACTTGGGAATGCTTTAATACTCTCCTTTAATCATGACATACATTTAACCTGTGCATGTTTCAGCTCATGCCGTTACCGATAAAATAGTGAAAATATATTACAGTTTTTTTATGTGAGATGTACGATAGACTACTCTAAAAATAATTACTCCATCTCAAGAATGCATTCATATTGGACAAGGTGCTTTAGGATAAGAGTTTTGCTTTAAAACGTGCCTGTTTTTATGAAAATTACAAAATAAACTTTGTTTTTCTTTATTTCAATTCCTTAATCAATCAACAGTCTACTATAATCTAACCGCAATAAAACAGCTTTCATTATGATTAATATTATTGTATTGGAAAAACGTACCAGTATCCAGGCCCACATGCTGCTCAGGCACGATGTCACTACATCCTTTACATGTCCCAGCTTTCCAAGAATAACCAATGAGGGCGCTGTGGGGATCATGAAACCCTTCCCAGAATGCCCTTATCACTGTGCGGTCATCCTGGAAGTCCAGGTCTCTGTGATTGGCTGATGCGAGTGCTGGATTCCCATCAAACACGTGGCCGCTGATTGGAGGGCTCTCATCAACAGTAAATGCACCAAAACTCTTCAGAGTGATTAACCCAACATTGTTGATAGCCTGAAATAGAAACAATTACATCTGTTTCTGAGGTTTCTTGTTTGTTTAGGGATATACAAATATAGATATTCATCTGCTTACCTTAATTGAAATGAAATATGAGTGGCCTTCCTGAAGGGTCAAAGGTCGTGAAGGGTCAGTGACCCCAGACTCTGAGTTTTCTCTAGTGAACGGCATAATGTCTGCATGGCCCGGATGTGAACCCACGGCCCACTCATAATACGAAATGCCACTCTCCTTGTCTGAGAAAACATTCTCCCAACTGCAACAAAACATAAATTTAAATTAACGAAGCTATAAAATCATGACTGTGTTATCATAGAGAGTAGATGTAGCCTACAGTCCTCTTTTCAAATGGAAATACGTTGACAAACTAAAACACGATGATTTTTTACTCAAAGGCTGGTCAGGCCACTGCCTTTAATAACCCGTACCTTGCTGAGATGAAACTTGTAGACTTGATAAAGCTACCTCCGACATCCAAAGTGTAAACATCACTAAATGAAGGAGGCGTAACATCAATTTTAACCGCGTCAGACATCGCTGTAGCCGACAGACCAACAAAGTCAGTGGCTGTAGTGTGAGCAAAAAGAGAAAAAATCTGGTTAAAAACTTTAAATGTTTAATTTTTTTCAATGTTTCTCCTTAAATATAATATTAAGTTATCAAAGTAAATTTCAAGTGTCATCACAAACATTGTATGGCGATTTATCCTCGTCTTACCCTCACCTTTTCCTCCTTATTTCGCTTATCCCTTCCTCTTCACTATTCCATTAGCGTAAACCTCAGGTGGGACGGGGGTACCACCACCTCTTGTTCAGGGAGAATGTCCATACAATTTAACCACTACTTTCTTCCTTTAAATATGGATACAATTGTCTGAAGAAGTTTAAAAAGCTTCTCGAGTTACCCAGACAGTGTTTAATATTATTTAATACCTCTCCGTTCTTTGTCTCCATAGCCCAAACCTCTCATAGCATTTCTCCCTTTCTCTACCTTTCATTTCCTTTTAACCCTTCCTTCACAAATCCCTTCATTCTCACACAGCCTTACCCAAATCCCATTTCAGTACAAACCCTAAATATAATGATGAGCACCAAATGATACTTCTTAGGAAATACATTTATAGGTTTGCATTTGGTTTAATCATGGGGTCGACCTATAAACTGCTAATAAAGTAAGACTGATTTAAACATTTAATGTCCTCTTTCCCCCTGTATCTTCACTTATCTAATAAAATTGTTTTGGCACTGAATAAAATCCTGCTGATTGTTTTCCTACCTCTAATGGTAGTATAGTACGCATGTCCATTCTGTAATCTCAGGTTGGGAACGATAACATTGTTGGTGATTCCGATACGAGTGAATTCTTTCACATCACTGCCGCCTCGCATTGAGCCTGAAATATAACACAAATACATGTAGCTTTCAAAACATAGCCCGACAACCGAACAAAGAACTTTTACACCATGTTGACACTTTACAAAAGTACGCGGCAATATCAAATGCGTTCTACATAATCTTACATACATGTATCATTTACGACTTTTAGTATAATTATATATTTCGAAAAAAAACATCGCAATTATTGTTAAATGTACTCTCAGTGACAAGTTTTACAATTGACTTAACAATTATAATTAATGTGCACTATATATCTGCTTACCGATAGCAAAGTCATAGTATTTGATTCCAGAGTGATGTCGTGCCAAGCCATGTTCCTCAACGTCAACGAAAGACTCCCAGTGTATAACTAGCTCAGACGTGGAACTCTAACAGAAATCAAAAGAGTAGGACGTTGAACGTTGATTCACTAAACTCGCATACAAGATTGGCCGTATTATAACATAGGTAGACAGTAAAGTGTACAAATGTTTTTCCCCCAAAAATATGTTTTTGAAAATGTTACTATTTTTACTTTTTAATCTATAACCAAGGTGTGAACATGACAAGGCACCTTTGTTATCATCATAATTATTAATGAAAGGTACAACATCGCTTATGTTGGCAAAGCTGTTTTTTGTGTATGCTCACTTTCCTTAAGTTAAAACCCTGCGGTGGGACACCGCTCTAAACCATTTAGTGTGTTTGTAAACAATTGTTGTTTACTCTGTCATGGAAAACTCAAATTCAGCCACTTTACATAAGTTCTCTATTGATACAGTGTCTGATAACATGGTAAACAAACTTTCAAGCTGGGGTCAACCATTGACCTGGTATGCAGCTTTCAAAGTAAATACCCCCCCCCCCTGCCAGCAGACAACCCATTGAAACTGTACAGCTGTTATTCATTGATGTTACCGCACTAATCCCAATGCATTCAGTCATCCTGTCACTTGCTTTCGGTGGCCCAGACATTCCGGCACCCTGAGATGTTTATTTTGAGGTCTGGTTGTGGGTATTAGAATGGCCAGACAAATAGAATCTCTTGGTTTCTCTGTAGAATGTCAGCAGTGCAAAAAATGTGCAAAAAATTTGGTTTTGGGTAACAATTTTTTTTTGAAGGGATTGTGGGCTGGCACCCATATGAAAACTTTATTTGGCTTGAAATTGTTTTCTTGGGTCTAGAGGGACTCAATAAGTCTGTTTACACCATTTGAGAAGGGATTATGTGCCCCTATATGAACGCTTTACACGCTATTCAAACGTACTAAATGATTTAGCGCCTTCATGTGTGTATACGTTTATATTGTCTTACTGCAAATCTAGTATACGGATTTTTTTAAATGAGCCTATTTGTTCATGTTTTCTCTGAAATAAGAGTAACAAATATATTTTAGGAGGACGGTTGCCTTTCAATTTCAAAAGTTAGCATTTGGATAATAATTCGGTACCTTTGTAATCAGGTAATAACCAATGACATAGCTTCCCTTTAACCATTTGCCATTTATATAAATCTGATATTTTTACTTGATATATTTGTTGTTTGTTCCAACCGATCCACACTGAGCCAGGAGTCGGCGGGCTCGTATCTACGACAACGCCATCGCTACAGCTGGACACAGAGGGCAGTGTTTCACTCCAAAGCTCATACTCCAATGTCACCTCGTCTGCATGGATGCAAATACGGTAGCGTTTTCCATGTTCAAGAGATAAATCTAGAACATTGACAAACTCTTTATCTGAAGGATTAAATAGAAAAACAGCAATATTAATTGTGACTGTTTGACTATTTCTCCCTGGTATGTATAGGTTGCATCACAGCTTCGGACTAGCTCCTTAGAACAAAGATATCGACAATTATTTAGTGAGACCGCCAGCCATAAGGCTAGATGCATCAGTTATTACCAGTATGGTAATCTGAGGTCATAGCTTCGAATCCCGCATCAATAAACGTTTCTATTCACTCAAAATAACTTGCAAACACGGGGGTTATAACATAACACCAGGCTTCAATGTTATGTTTCC
Source organism: Zoroaster sp. YZ-2022 (assembly GCA_029582265.1). Lineage (NCBI taxonomy): Eukaryota > Metazoa > Echinodermata > Asteroidea > Forcipulatida > Zoroasteridae > Zoroaster > Zoroaster sp. YZ-2022. The sequence goes on from CM055829.1 coordinate 4,961,628, forward strand.
ATACATTGGTGTAGTTTTAATACATAGTTTATTCAATGACATGCACAGAAAGGAAATCATGTTACCCTAAATCACAACAGTTGAATAAATTTGGCCAATTTGAAGAAACAAATCTGAAAACTAAAATTAACAACTTTTTGGGGGTTATCCTGGCCGTACCTGTCTTCCCACAAGCCTTTACCATTGGATGATCACATGGGTACTGCAAACCATTGTCTAAATGTCCGAATTGAGTAGACCCAGTGTCCTCAATTACTGCCCAAACATATTTCCTGTGACGTAATGTCGGCCAGACGGCTGATAACGAAGTCATGGATGAGATGTAGTTCTTGTCTGGCTCAGGCCACAGAGCATTCTGCTCTATGTTGACTTCATCTTTAAAATAAAAAGAAAAAATAGTAAAACCTATCTTTAAAAACGTTCACAAAATGTACACTTAGTTTTACGGTAGGCAGTCTCACATGTTGACCCTTGTAGCTTGCTCCTTTTCAAAAGCATGTATAAACAGATTGAACCGTTAGGCCATAACCTTCCATTTCTGCATTTATACTACAGGTCCGTTTGGTTGGTAAGAAGTTTTCAAAAGCTAATTATTCGTTTTAAAGTTTAAATTAGCCTCCTGTAACGTGATACATCATGTCACTGCAATGGTGTGTTTTTAGAAATGATTTCCATAAACAATTCACGTGTGTTGCACTTATTCCTAAAAACTTACGGTCTGCATCAAATACAACGCCTAGGGAAGGCAACTGTACGATGTGTCTGTAAACAGATGACGTCCCTACGGTTGCAAACCTAGCGCCATTTTGAGCTCTGACAGAGACGTAATATTCATGATCACCGTGGAGATACCAATCCAGATTATCCAATAAGAATGCAGCACAGGATTCTTTGGATGAACATGGACCAACTCTGTAGTCTTTCTCTGTTTGAAAAGCGAGGGTTTCCGTGCCTCCTGGGGTGTATCCTTAGTGAAACAGGTCATGTGATAGTGATTAATTTTATAAAATAAATGTATGTCTTGTCCTTCAAGCCCCTATAATTATGCACTTTTAGTAATCTAAATAATATCAATAATCAGATATTTACATGGAACTTACTTTGTGTAGAGTACCACAAAAGAAATGAATAAATCTGAATGTTTTCACATTCAGGAACTTCCAAAGGTTGGTTTTTATATACATATTGATTCTTATAAACATTTTACCACATCTGTATACATGATTTTAACTTTTCTTGATTATGCAATGTTAATGAACACAGAGCGCGAACAGGCAGCGAGATGGGTACAACACTTTCGTGAAGTACTTAACCGCCAGAACCAGACGACCCTGCTGACCACCCCCCCCCCCCCCACCAGCCGAGGATGATCTCAACATCAACATCAGTCCCCCAACTGAAGCAGAAGTCAGGCGTGCCATCAAAGCCATGAAGAGTGGGAAAGCTGCAGGCATTGACTACATCCATGCTGAAATGCTGAAAGCTGACCTTGGTACCTCAACCAAGGTGCTCACGGACCTCTTCAGATACATCTGGGAGAAGGACATGATACCGGACGACTGGAATAAAGGCTTGATTGTCAAGATTCCCAAGAAAGGCAACCCCCAGAACTGTGATAATTGGCGAGGCATCACACTGCTCTCAATTCCATCCAAGGTTTTCTGCAGGATTCTACTTGGCAGAATTGATGCAGCCATTGACACTAAGCTGAGACAGGAACAGGCAGGATTCAGAAGAGGCCGGGGATGCATAGACCAGATCTTTACTCTTAGGAACATCATAGAGCAGTGCATCGAGTGGAACACCCCTTTGTACATTAATTTCATCGACTTCCGGAAAGCTTTTGACAGCGTGCACCGCGACACCCTATGGAAGATCTTGCGATCATATGGAGTTCCTCCAAAGATGGTCGCACTCATGGGTTTGTTGTACCAACAGTTCGAGTGCAGTGTCATCGTAGATGGCAACCTGTCAGAATGGTTTTCTGTGGAGTCAGGTGTGCGACAGGTTTGTATCATCTCACCTATCCTCTTTCTGGTCGCCATTGACTGGACCATGCGTTGGACAACCGCTGACAGACCCAGAGGCATACAGTGGACACTCTTTTCCCAACTTGAAGACCTCGACTTTGCGGATGACCCTGCTGCTCTCTCCACAACACGTTGCCACCTACAGGAGAAGACCGACGGGCTCAGTAGGTTTGCCAAACAGGCAGGCTTGAATATTAACACCTCCAAGACCCAGGTTATGTGCATCAATGCCACTCCAGATGCACCAATTACAGCAGATGATGAACCACTTGACTTGGTTGAGGAATTCACCTACCTGGGAAGCCTCGTCGCAAAGGACAATGCAGCACAGAAGGACATCAAAGCAAGGCTTGGGAAAGCTCGCGGTGCATTTGCAAGACTCCAGCCTGTATGGAAGTCGAAGCAGTACAGCCTTAAAACGAAGCTCGGACTGTACAACAGTATTGTCAAGCCAGTTCTGCTGTATGGCAGTGCTGGCGAGTGGTAAAAGGCGATATGAACAAGATCAGTGCCTTCCACAACGGATGTCTCCGGAGAATATGTCGCATGTTCTTGTCTAACAAGATCTCAAATGAAGAGCTGTATAAGAAAACAAAGAGCCAGAATGTGGTGCTGGAGATTCAACGCCGCCGGATCCGATGGCTTGGGCATGTCCTTAGAATGGACCAGGACCGTATCCCCAAGACTGCCCTTAGATGGACACCACCTGGAAGAAGGAAGCAAGGGCGGCCCAGAACAACCTGGAGACGTACAGTGATGGCCGAGCTGAAGGAGATGGGCTTGACATGGGGCGAGGCACAGCATGCTGCGAAGGACCGGTCCCGTTGGAGGCAGATCGTTGGCGCCTTATGTCCCACTTGGGACGAAGAGGACTAATAATAATAATAATGAACATGATCAAGGACGATCTGAGCAGATGTTTGTTCTTTTCAGAACTAATTACCACTCAATTGAGAATTTCACATGGTGTCACCGCAATTAGTCTTACTTAAAAATGAAAATGTTTATTTTATATATGTTTGCTTGATATCGTCTCGAATGCACGATATCATTGATATTTAGAAGACTTACCGATGCCAACTTGATACTCAAGGCGTTGATCCTCGTCATCAATGAAGCCTTCTTCTTCCCATTCAGAGATCAAGTAATCATCCTCCGCATGTACGGATACTTGACCTACAAACATGGGTGGTGTAGTGTCCACTATGATTGGACCAACAACCTATAAAGACAACATTCTTTATGACAAATCTGTTTTGTCATGATGTTGAAATTTTCTCAATACTGCGTATTTGTATAATGTTTGCAGACTCAATGCCCATTAGATTACCCCCAATTCACACATATCAAAATTCCTCCTCCTCAGCCGCCAATCCTACCCCAACCTTCCCACCTATCCTACCTTCCCCTCCCCGACCTTTTGCCGTGTCTCATTGGTCTCCTCTCCCCATCTTCCTTTCATTTCATCCTCTACTTTGTGAGCGATATAATTAATGTTCATCTGTTTTGCTCTTTTCTTCTGTTCCTTCATATTATACTGATCTAGACATGACCATAAGGCCCTGCACACCTTTTAAAGCAATGATGAAAACTTGGTTACGCCACATGCATAAATGTGAAGCTTGTAACCGCCTTAGAAAAAGCTGTCATGGAAATATTTAATCTTATTAGTTAATCCGTGATGTAGGAACGGTGTATTGTATCTCTTTATTTGGGCTTTCTACCTGCTGGAATCCTACTCACTTTAGAGTTATCTAGCTGAGCTTTATTGATAGCCTTCACAACCAAATAGAACACAGCTCCTTGGCTAATATCAGGACGGTACATCACATAATGATCGTGTCCTGATGTTGACATGAACGTCATAAGGTCAGGGGTCGGATTTGACGAGTCACTGCTGAGACCAATCTCGTAGTCGAATATAGAGCTCTGTGCGTCACTCCCAGTCCAATGTAATATGATCTTTCAAAATAAAGTATACGAATACAGTATATCGATCATAACGAATTTCTGTGAAATTTGTTACTCTTACAATTAAAACAAATAAAATAAAACCACAAAAATACATAAATGTTTAATGTGATGTGTTAATCCCTGAAAACAGGTTTTAGTTAAAATGATCTTACATGTTTGTGGGTGGGAAGGAAGAATTTCTCCTCGATGCCTGAGATCCACTGGCAGTCTACGTCTCCTTCGAGTATTGATAGTGAGTCATTGGAGGCATCAAGGTACACAGACAAATCATCCACCGAAGCAGCCTTGGACCTAAATGAGGCGCAGAGGTAGTTGTTTTAGATTTATTCAGGAGCGAAACCCTTATAAAGGTGTCTGTATATCAATAATGACTTAGAGTTATCTATTCTGAATGAAAATTGATAGTTCCCGATAGACGCCATCATAACGGGCAGCTTGAAAACCATATATCGCGATAAAAAATCTTGAAATTATAAATGCTCACTATAATTTGGTATAAAGTTGATGATGGCATCAAACATCCCTTGAAATCTTTTCTGTCTAAGGTGTTATCATTATAGTTAGCTTAGTGAAACAATTTTCATTTAATTTTTTTTCGCAATTTGCTTTAAGGACAAAAGATTTAACGTCAGAAGGAATATGACATTTTTCAAGGGGCTACTTTTTCAAGTAATGGTTAGCCTCCCCTCTATAGACAATGTCCAACATGCAAAGTATCCTATCATCTCTTATACCTGCACTCATTGGATACATTCACAATCTCCGTCTTCCTGCGTTGATCATCAATGAACCACACCCGGCCTTCGTCATCTCTTGCCAGACCCGGCCACATTCGAGCATTACCGATAGAAATCTTAGATAACTCAGGAGGGCTCATATCAATCATGACGCCATCGGAACAGATTGGGTCGGACGGCTCAAGGGCACGGTTGTACGCAATGACAGTGACGTAATACAAGCCTGGTGAGGGCGCTGTCCAACTTGCATGGGTGGAAGTGGTTCGGGTCATCTATTTTATAAATTTCACACCATAATTTAACAGTTATAGGGCATTTTATGTAAAACAGGATTGAATCTTACTTGAGTTATTAGACTTAATTGTGCTGGTTGCAGTCTGTGTGACTATGGTGACCAATTCCAAACCAATAGCATTACAACCTGTTCTTTAAAGATGCATAGGCCTTTGTCTATTTCATTTGTTTCACACTGTTATTTTCATTGTAATTAGGAAAATAAA
>CM055829.1:4967368-4994868 GCA_029582265.1 Zoroaster sp. YZ-2022
TTTGCATGTTGGACATTGTCTATAGAGGGGAGGCTAACCATTACTTGAAAAAGTAGCCCCTTGAAAAATGTCATATTCCTTCTGACGTTAAATCTTTTGTCCTTAAAGCAAATTGCGAAAAAAAAATAATGACAATTGTTTCACTAAGCTAACTATAATGATAACACCTTAGACAGAAAAGATTTCAAGGGATGTTTGATGCCATCATCACCTTTATACCAAATTATAGTGATCATTTATAATTTCAAGATTTTTTATCGCGATATATGGTTTTCAAGCTGCCCGTTATGATGGCGTCTATCGGGAACTATCAATTTTCATTCAGAATAGACACCTTTATAAGGGTTTCGCTCCTGAATAAATCTAAAACAACTACCTCTGCGCCTCATTTAGGTCCAAGGCTGCTTCGGTGGATGATTTGTCTGTGTACCTTGATGCCTCCAATGACTCACTATCAATACTCGAAGGAGACGTAGACTGCCAGTGGATCTCAGGCATCGAGGAGAAATTCTTCCTTCCTACCCACAAACATGTAAGATCATTTTAACTAAAACCTGTTTTCAGGGATTACCTCATCAAATTAAACATTTATGTATTTTTGTGGTTTTACTTTATTTGGTTTTACTGTATTCGTATACTTTATTTTGAAAGATCATATTACATTGGACTGGGAGTGACGCACAGAGCTCTATATTCGACTACGAGATTGGTCTCAGCAGTGACTCATCAAATCCGACCCCTGACCTTATGACGTTCATGTCAACATCAGGACACGATCATTATGTGATTATTCTGGATGTGTTCATCCACTTTTCTTAAATAGCGCCCTCTGTTGTCATAATTTCTGATTCACACTTTAGACAGTTTACAAACAAAGTTTTATGTCCGGTTTCCACATTTTGGTGCCTCACATATCTCGCCCTTCCAACTGCCTTCCCTATTTAACGCCTGCGTAAGCATTGCCTTTTTACTCCTTAATCACCGACGTCATGCCTGTGTGGCTACAATAAAACACTGGAGCTTGGAGGCTATTTCCTGACTCCCATGTCGTTATTGAATGGAGTTTGGCTGGCTGTCTAATTTTGGTTAGATACACCTTAAGGAGGACAGTACAGTAAAAAGGCAGATAACCAGTTGGCGTTATTACAACTTCGGCAGTGGATCAAGGCACAACTCAGCTGTAAATCTACATCATGGAAGACACAAAACATGATGACCGAGCGTCTCAGACCAGTTCAAAGACCACACGTTCATCATCTTCCACCACAAGTGAAGCCACTAGGGCCCGAGCAGGGCAGAAGCAGCACGTGTCCGAGCATCATTTGCTGAGAAGAGGCAAAGATAAAAATGGAAAGTGCTGAAAGAGATGCTAAAATGAGACTGGAAAGAGCCAAATTGGATGCTGAGTTAGTAGCATTGAATTTTCAGATGAGAGGCAGCAGCTTTAGCTCAGGCCGAGGTTTTAGAGGCAGCTGAAGAATTCGAGACAGGCGTACCCTGCAACAAAATCAGCACACCACTAACACAAAAGGACATTGCCGAACGTACCAGTGAATATGTGCAGCGACAAGCTGAGCTACACACCAGTCACTCATCCATGCCAAACTTGGAACAAGCGTACGACAACATGAAATATATTACGTCACCGCACCCTAGCCATACCCTAGTCTCACATCTGACTTCACCCAACGACGGAACCCCACTGAGTAGCGAACACTGTTCAGATGCCAAACCACAAAACACAACCTCAGGAAACCATAGTCAAGCTCCTGTTGTAAATGACTTTGCAAAGTACTTAGCACGGCGCGAGCTAGTGAACACAGGGCTCACACACTATGATGACCGGCCTGAGAGCTTTAGGGCTTGGCAATCATCATTCACCAATGCTACAAAAGACCTAGGCCTCACAGCGAGTGAGGAATTGGATCTGCTAATGAAGTGGCTTGGCAAGGAATCCTCACAACACGTGAAAAGAATCCGTGCGGTGCACATCAACGACCCAAGCGCAGCACTAAAGAAGGTTTTGGAAAGACTGAAAGAGTGCTATGCCTCAGCGGAAGTTATCGAAAGTTCCCTCTTTAAGAAATTAGACAATTTCCCTAGAATCTCCAGCAGAGACTTCGTCAAGCTAAAGGGAACTTGGAGATCTATTGATGGAAGTTCAATCTGCAAAAGAAGATGGATACTTTCGGTCTTGCCTACCTGGACACCGCCCGTGGTGTAAACCCTATAGTAGAGAAATTACCACATGGCCTTCAGGAGAGATGGATTACAAAGGGATCACGGTACAAAAACGATCACGATATGTGCTTTCCCCCATTCTCCTTCTTCTCGGAATTCATCTGCTATGAAGCCAAAATCAGGAATGACCCCAGTTTCGCCTTCTCCAGCAGCAGTGGTGGTCCAATGAGAAGTGAAAACTACAATGAGAAACATAAGCACGAGAACTCCAATAACCGTACACAAGACAGACGTCTTCACGGTATCGGACGGACTCAAATGCAGACACTTCAGCTCAGAAGGAAGATGGACCTGGTAAGCTGCCCCATCCATCGTAAACCACATCCGCTCAGGAAATGCAGAGGCTTTAGAGCTAAAACCATAGATGAGCGTAAGGCCTATCTCAGAGAGAATGGAATATGCTTCAAGTGCTGCTCATCGTCATCTCACCTCGCAAGGGACTGCAAGATAGCAGTAAAATGCAACGAGTGCGACAGCGACCGCCACAGTACTGCTATGCACCCAGGTCCTGCCCCCTGGACATTGAAGATCTCCACCCCTGCACCACAGCATGGCGGGGAGGAAGTCATCGACCCTAACACTCCTCCTGCAGTCAGCTCCCAATGCACTGAGGTATGTGGCAAAGGCCTAACGGCAAGATCATGCTCCAAAATATGCCTGGTGAAGGTGTACCCACAAAATCAGCCTGAAAGTGCAGTCAAGATGTACGCCATACTCGACGACCAGAGCAACCGATCACTGGCAAGGTCGGAGTTCTTCAATCTGTTCAGTATTCCGGGAAGCCCAGCACCCTACTCACTCAAAACCTGCGCTGGAGTCACAGAAATGACAGGGAGGAAAGCTGATGGATTTCAGATCGAAGCTGTGAATGGGGAGTAAGCCTAGTCCTCCCTTCACTTATTGAGTGCAACGAAATCCTCAATAACAGAACTGAAATACCAACGCCTGAGGCAGCACTTCACCACCCCCACCTGAAGTCTGTAGCAGCCCACATCCCAGAGCTGGATCCGAGTGCCCAAATTTTGCTGTTGCTGGGAAGAGACATCCTCAGAGTACATAAAGTGAGACAGCAGATCAATGGACAGCACAATGCCCCCTTTGCTCAGCGACTCGACTTAGGCTGGGTCCTTATAGGTGAAGTTTGCCTGGGAGATGTACACAAGCCAAACATAAGCAGCTTCAAAACCCACCTGCTAGAGAGTGGACGCCCCTCCCTCCTCACTCCATGCCCGAGTCACATTCACCTAAAGGAAAGGGTGAGCTACGGCATCAGAAACCCTGTCATGAAAACAGCCGTTGATGAACTTGGACAGGGGGTGTTCCGGAGGACTCACGATGACAACAAGACTGCTCTCTCCATTGAAGACACAATCTTTCTAAAGATTATGGATGAGGAAGTCTGCAAAGATGACACAAACAGCTGGGTGGCTCCTCTCCCATTCAGAACGCCTAGACACCCTCTCCCTAACAACCGAGAACATGCGCTCACTCGTCTCGGCTCGCTGCGACGCAGTTTAGACAAGAAACCTGAGATGAAAGAGCAATTCGTTGTCTTCATGAAGAAGATTTTTGACAACAACCACGCAGAGCGAGCACCTCCACTGAAGAACGGAGAAGAGTGTTGGTACTTACCGATCTTCGGAGTCTACCACCCTCAAAAGCCAGGCCAAATCAGAGTGGTATTTGATTCCAGTGCACAACAGAATGGCATGTCCCTCAACAACGTGCTGCTCACTGGCCCCAGACCTAAACAACAGCCTCCTGGGAGTTCTGATACGCTTCAGGAAGGAACCTGCAGCAATAATTGCAGACATACAACATATGTTTTACTGTTTCTTAGTAAGAGGACCACAGAGACTACTTGAGATTCCTGTGGTACAGAGACAATGACATGACGAAAGACATCGTCGACTACCGGATGAGAGTCCACGTCTTTGGTAATAGCCATCTCCTGCTGTCGCCATATATGGTCTCAGACGAGCTGCCCAAGAAGGTGAACGCGATCATGGTGCAGACACACGAGAGTTCGTGGAGAGACATTTCTCACGTCGATGATGGACTTAAGTCTCTGCCCACGCACACAGAGGCCATCGACTTGCTGCAGAACCCAAGCATCACTAGCGGAATCCAACCTACGGCTGCACAAGATCGCTTCGAACAGCGCTGCTGTGATGGATGCCTTTCCCAGAAGACCATGCCAAGGGTATGAAGGACTTAGGACTCGGGCTGAAACTGGAGCTGTGCAACGCAGTCTAGGGCTATGCTGGGAAATAGCAACGGACACATTCACGTTCAGGGTATCAGCTGGAGACAAACCTTTCACACGCCGTGGAGTCCTATCAACAGTAAACAGTCTTTTCGACCCTCTAGGCCTTGTAGCTCCAGTTACTGTACAAGGCAGAGCTATACTGCGGCAACTCACTACCGACACTGGCAGCTGGGATACACCACTCCCTGAGGAAAAGCTGCTGAAAGAATGGGAAGCATGGAGGGATTCCCTTCAGGTGTTGGAGCAGCTTCATATCCCGCGCACCTATGCTTCAAAATCCCTCATCAAAGTTCAGTATACCGAGTTGTGTGTGTTCTCAGATGCGTCCGCCAAAGCCATTGCTGCAGTGGCTTATCTCCGAACCATCGATGAGAATGGACAAACTACGGTGGGCTTCATCCTGGGAAAAGCTAAGCTTGCTCCTCAGTCTGAACCTACTATTCCACGCCTGGAACTATGTGGTGCGGTATTAGCGGTAGAGATGGCAGAGCTCATCCTAGATGAAATTGACCTCAAACCGGAAGCTGTGAATTTCTACTGTGACAGTAAAGTTGTCCTCGGGTACATATACAACGAAACCAAACGTTTTTATGTGTATGTGCACAACAGAGTCCAGCGCATCCGACAGTCGACACGACCAGATCAGTGGCACTATGTGCCAACAGAGCACAACCCCTGCTGATCACGCTTCAAGGGGAGTTCCAGCATCCCAGCTTACAAGTACGTCATGGTTCACAGGACCGCCCTTTCTTTATAAACTGGACCAAGCTTCTACGGAGAAACAAGCTCCCTTCAACCTAGTTGATCCAGAACTAGACGTAGACATCCGTCCCCAGGTGACAAGTTTCGCCACCCAGACCAAAGCAAAAGAGCTTACACCGGAACGCTTTGAACGCTTCTCGACATGGAACTCACTTCTGAGAGGAGTTACTCTCCTCATCCATGTTGCTCGCTCTCACAAGATGGACTCAGCAAGCCAGTCGACTGAATGCAGTGGTTGGCATAAATGCGACAAATCCCATACTCCTGATGAGTTGGCTCAAGCGAAAGGTGTCATCATCAAGTCAGTCCAAAGAAAGGTTTACTCAGAGGAGTTCACTGCCCTCGACCAGAAGAGATGTTCCGAACACCAGTTCGCTCGCGAAGCTGAGTCCTATTGTGGAAGATGGATTCATCAGAGTGGGAGGTCGACTCAAGCATGCACAGCTGGACAATGATGAGAAGAATCATTATCCTACCAGGACACCATCACGTTTCTACACTGCTAGCACGACACTACCATGAGCAGGTGAAACACCAAGGCCGCCACTTTACTGAAGGGGCCATCAGAGCATCAGGCCTATGGATTGTTGGTGGTAAGAGGCTCATCAACTCTATCCTACATAAGTGTGTCATATGCAAGAAGCTTCGTGGGAAAATGGAAGAACAGAAGATGGCAGATTTACCACCCGAGACTCAACACATCACCACCATTCACATATGTGGGTTTAGATGTCTTTGGGCATTGGACAGTCATCGCACGCCGCACTAGAGGAGGTCATGCTGAAAGCAAACGCTGGGCAATGCTGTTCACTTGCATGAGCACAAGAGCCGTGCACATCGAAGTCCTAGAGTCCATGGATACGTCAAGTTGCATCAACGCACTCAGAAGGTTCTTCGCTATCCGTGGACCAGCAAAACAGCTAAGATCAGATTGTGGAACGAATTTTGTTGGGGCCTGTAATGAGTTGAAACTCGGAAAGGAACAGCAGCAGAGGACAGGCATCCACCGCTACCTGAGCGAGCAAGGTTGCACATGGGAGTTTAACCCACCTCATGCTTCACACATGGGAGGTGCTTGGGAGCGCATGATTGGAGTAGCACGGAGAATCCTTGACTCCATACTGCTGCAGAACAAATCATCTCACCTCTCGCATGAAGTCCTGTGCACCTTCTTGGCCGAAGTTACAGCCATCATCAATGCCAGACCTCTGATTCCAGTATCCACTGATCCTGAATCGCCATTCATTTTGACACCTGCGATGCTACTTACCCAGAAGTTTGGTGCTCCCGCTCCTCCCGGAGACTTCACCGACAAAGACCTTTTCAAGAGCCAGTGGAGACAGGTGCAGAGTCTAGCCAGTAAGTTCTGGTCCCGTTGGAACCGCGAGTATCTCCCTACCTTGCAGAGCCGACGGAAGTGGAAGGAATCTCATCGTAACCTCCAAGAGGGAGATCTCGTGCTCTTGAAAGACAAACAAGTCGCCCGCAATGAGTGGCCACTGGCACGGGTCACTTCTGCTTTCGCGAGTGACGACGGGAAAGTCCGTACGGTAGAAGTAAAAGTCTCAGCCCAAGACACCATCAAGAAGTTCGTGAGACCCATCTCGGAAGTTATACTCCTACTACCTAACGAGGACTGAACTTTTGTGTATTTTTTACAGTGACATCTTAAAGATGGCAGGCGGGGAGTATTCTGGATGTGTTCATCCACTTTTCTTAAATAGCGCCCTCTGTTGTCATAATTTCTGATTCACACTTTAGACAGTTTACAAACAAAGTTTTATGTCCGGTTTCCACATTTTGGTGCCTCACATATCTCGCCCTTCCAACTGCCTTCCCTATTTAACGCCTGCGTAAGCATTGCCTTTTTACTCCTTAATCACCGACGTCATGCCTGTGTGGCTACAATAAAACACTGGAGCTTGGAGGCTATTTCCTGACTCCCATGTCGTTATTGAATGGAGTTTGGCTGGCTGTCTAATTTTGGTTAGATACACCTTAAGGAGGACAGTACAGTGATGTACCGTCCTGATATTAGCCAAGGAGCTGTGTTCTGTTTGGTTGTGAAGGCTATCAATAAAGCTCAGCTAGATTACTCTAAAGTGAGTAGGATTCCAGCAGGTAGAAAGCCCAAATAAAGAGATACAATACACCATTCAAGCCTTTTAATCCTACATCACGGATTAACTAATAAGATTAAATATTTCCATGACAGCTTTTTCTAAGGCGGTTACAAGCTTCACATTTATGCATGTGGCGTAACCAAGTTTTCATCATTGCTTTAAAAGGTGTGCAGGGCCTCATGGTCATGTCTAGGTCAGTATAATATGAAGGAACAGAAGAAAAGAGCAAAACAGATGAACATTAATTATATCGCTCACAAAGTAGAGGATGAAATAAAAGAAAGATGGGGGAGAGGAGACCAATGAGACACGGCAAAAGGGTTGGGGAGGGGAAGGTAGGATAGGTGGGAAGGTTGGGGTAGGATTGGCGGCTGAGGAGGAGGAATTTTGATATGTGTGAATTGGGGGTAATCTAATGGGCATTGAGTCTGCAAACATTATACAAATACGCAGTATTGAGAAAATTTCAACATCATGACAAAACAGATTTGTCATAAAGAATGTTGTCTTTATAGGTTGTTGGTCCAATCGTGGTGGACACCACACCACCCATGTTTGTAGGTCAAGTATCCGTACATGCGGAGGATGATTACTTGATCTCTGAATGGGGAGATGAAGGCTTCATTGATGACGAGGACCAACGCCTTGAGTATCAAGTTGGCATCGGTAAGTCTTCTAAATATCAATGATATCGTGCATTCGAGACGATATCAAGCAAACATATATAAAATAAACATGTTCATTTTTAAGTAAGACTAATTGCGGTGACACCATGTGAAATTCTCAATTGAGTGGTAATTAGTTCTGAAAAGAACTGGAGGTACAACTCGACGCAGTTTCGATCAGTGTGCTCTGATCGTCATTGATCATGTTCATTTTTAGTTAGGAAAAACATTAACATTGCATAATCAAGAAAGTTAAAATCATGTATACACATGTGGTAAGATGTATATAAAAACCAACCTTTGGAAGTTCCTGAATGTGAAAACATTCAGATTTATTCATTTCTTATAACGAGGAATTTGTGGTACTCTACACAAAGTAAGTTTCATGTAAATATCTGATTTATATTATTCAGATTACTAAAAGTGCATAATTATAGGTGCTTCAAGGACAAGACATACATTTATTTTATAAAAGTAATCACTATCACATGACCTGTTTCACTAAGGATACACCCCAGGAGGCACGGAAACCCTCGCTTTTCAAACAGAGAAAGACTACAGAGTTGGTCCATGTTCATCCAAAGAATCCTGTGCTGCATTCTTATTGGATAATCTGGATTGGTATCTCCATGGTGATCATGAATATTACGTCTCTGTCAGAGCTCAAAATGGCGCTGGGTTTCCAACCGTAGGGACGTCATCTGTTTACAGACACATCGTACAGTTGCCTTCCGTAGGCGTTGTATTTGATGTTGCACCACCTGGGGAGGAGATCGATGTTGACTTTGGGGTATGCATATCAATATATTTATAGGATTTGTTCATAAACTGTTAAGATTCATATTTTAAATTATTGCCAAAGACCCTAGATGGTTACATGAATGTTACATGAGATTTATAATTGATTACTATCTGTTACTGATTTTTTTAAATAAAAAACGTTTGTTTTTTATCAGGTTGCAAAAGACATTGACGTTCAGATGAATACCACAAGCATCTCTGCTCGTTGGTTCGGCTTTGAGCATCCTCATCTTGAGATCAGTTATGAGATTGCCGTAGGGTCAGGAGGAGATGGTTCCTCTGATGTCAGTAATGGATTTATTGATGTCGGCAATGCAACCTTCTATCAACTAAACGAACTCGAATTAACATTTACGGTAAAAGTAACATTTTTGATACCAATACCGATACCTCTACATGTTGGTAGTCATACACCTGTAGTTTATTCTTACTTGGTGTTTATATATTAGAGAGTTTTCTAGTGTGGACAGATAACATTTCAGTTTTTGCTGTATAACCGACGGTAAAACATTGGGTGTGAACATTAGGGGTTGGCCAACAATTTAGGTTTATACACCATCAAATCTGTTTGTGAATTCTCAACAGACATACTACGTGACTGTCCGTGCCAATTCTGAAACTGGTAGCGTTGTCGTTACGTCAGACGGTGTCAAAGTCATTCGAGAGGGGCAGATCCTGGAGGGCGCTTCAATCAAAGATGGACTGGGCTGTGATCCAGTAAACAGTAAGACTTGTTTCTGTTTCCATTAAATAAAATAATGTTTGTATAAAACAGTTTCTCCTTTCAATGCAGTACTAATTTGTTTATTGTTTCTGATGTTACAATAAATATTTCCACTCTTAAATTAACAGAGTATAATTTGTTATCAACGTTTTCACTTGCTTTCCATTGCAATTTCTAGTGGTTTTCAATTGCTTTTCTATTCCTCTTCAGTTCCTTTTTTGTCACACTTTCAAACAAATTCGAACAAAGTATTTTCCCGGGATTTAAATGTTTTACGTAGTCGTGATTGTGAGCGTGTACTTATTCCTCGTACACTTTCTACAGTATTACGTCATTGTCGGTGATGTACTTTGTGACAAACGCTATTTGCTACACATATTATATCCTTCCTTGCATTCTTCTTACAGTATCCATACCATCAGGATTATCCCATCACTCATTGGCTCCTCATCCACCATGTGAGGATGACGTCACATACCAATCCTCCACCTCCGACATCTCTGCTCGATGGACCATCCCTGAGATGTTACAACCCTTTGTGACTAACGTCTTCTGGGCAGTGGAACAGCAGATTCAAACATACCTGGGTAATTTTTATGTATTTCACTTTTGTGTTAAGTGAAAGCTTCTGATTAGAATTTGTTTGTGAATAATTCAATAACCTTACCCCTCATTCATAATTTTTTGTTGAGTGAAAGGTTTTACTAAGAACGTAGATTACAAAATAATTTCCTGTCAATGTTTCTACTGTCATATAAAATACATTTTAAAAACATCATCGAATGCATTTTCTGTACAATTTCAGCATTTTATTTGACTTTTAATACTTTTGAATCGCAATGTCTTTCGTATTGTATTAAGAATTTGCATAACCATGGAGACACTGAAAAAATACCCTTTTAATAATTTGTTGTCAGAAGAAAACAACACGACATTGCAATGGGTCACATTGCGTGATTATCAAGATCTTGGCATGGCTTTCCATCATGTTGATGCAAGTATGGGGCTGCAGGATGGAGCATATCTGAGATCAAAGGTAGCTTGAAGACAGTATGCTCCAAAATGTCTTAAGTTTATGATAAGATCCCTTCCATCCCTGCTTATTTCTTTGGTCAGCTTGTGAGAGCAAACGTGAACACTGCTACGATTTTCGCTTTGTTAATAAGTATGATATTTTGCAAACTACTTTTTTTTATGTCACACTACAAGCAGCATACACTAATATGCAATTCAGTTTTTGTAAAACAAAGCGAAACTAAATGTATATGTTTATTCATAAAATTATCATAAAATGAATAAGGACAAGGGAGGAAGATGGGACAGGCATTGGGTTGAGAGGGAATTGGGTCAATCGGGATGAGGGTAAGGACAGGGATCAAGGGATAAAACAAAGACAAAAACATTCCAAACTGGCCAGGATTAACAAAAGTGTATGCAAACAATTCAGCTGAGAAAATGTTCAATAAAATTCCTCTTTCTCAAGAAAATTGTATTGATATTTGTTTGGTAGGTTCAATTCTGCCATGTTGGGGTTTGCTTCAAGCCGAGTGTCACCGATGGATTTTGGGTACTATCACAACCTCCCGAGGTTGGTGATGTCAAAATCAATAACATCATTGAGAATGTAGAGGACAGAACGGACCTCCAAGTTGTATTCCAGCATTTTGCACATGTTTACATTCGCCATGATAACCCGCTAGATTTAATGGATTTCTACGAGTGGAGCATTGCCGAAGATGGGGACAATGGTGCCGTGTTGAGTGAATGGCAACGAATTGACAATTTGGTGACAATTGGAGAAACGGTTAGTTGGTGTTTAATATATTTACATTAGAAGAGATGTAACTAGCCCGTTTTATACTTATATTGGAGTGCATGTAGGCCTACGTGCTATCAAGTAATATTCAGAAAGATGAAATAGTTAAAACAAATTTAATATAAAAAAGATGGAACATTTGTGAAGAATGTTGGTGAATAATATCGTGAATAAAAACATAGGCCTACATTTGAACAATAACCAGACGTGATTTTATTACTCCCTTCTTATTAAGGCTCACTTTACTGCATCGTACAATGGAAAGCTAGACCATGATGTATGTCTTCGGTTATCAGTAAGAGGCTACAATAAGGCTGGACTGTCTTCCATTGCAAGCACCGAGGTTATTGATTGTGATGATGTGACGCTAATCGTTCCACATATTGTCATTGATGCAGTCCGTAAGTTTTTAGGAATAATGGTGAACAGAAGTGCAATACACGTGAATTGTTTATGGAAATCATTTCTAAAAACACATCATTGTAGTGACATGATATATCACGTTACAGGATGCTAATTTAAACTTTAAAACGAAGAATTAGCTTTTGAAAACTTCTTACCAACCAAACGGACCTGTAGTATAAATACAGAAATGGAAGGTTATGGCCTAACGGTTCAATCTGTTTATACATGCTTTTGAAAATGAGCAAGCTACAAGGGTCAACATGTGAGACTGCCTACCGGAAAACTAAGTGTACATTTTGTGAACGTTTTTAAAGATAGGTTTTACTATTTTTTCTTTTTATTTTAAAGATGAAGTCAACATAGAGCAGAATGCTCTGTGGCCTGAGCCAGACAAGAACTACATCTCATCCATGACTTCGTTATCAGCCGTCTGGCCGACATTACGTCACAGGAAATATGTCTGGGCAGCAATTGAGGACACTGGGTCTACTCAATTCGGAAATTTAGACAATGGTTTGCAGTACCCATGTGATCATCCAATGGTAAAGGCTTGTGGGAAGACAGGTACGGCCAGGATAACCACAAAAAAGTTGTTAATTTTAGTTTTCAGATTTGTTTCTTCAAATTGGCCAAATTTATTCAACTATTGTGATTTAGGGTAACATGATTTCCTTTCTGTGTATGTCATTGAATAAACTATGTATTAAAACTACACCAAAACATTGATATCCCTGCCTGGTGTTATGTTATAACCCCTGTGTTTGCAAGTTATTTTGAGTGAATACAAACGTTTATTGATGCGGGATTCGAAGCTATGACCTCGGATTACCATACTGGTAATAACTGATGCATCTAGCCTTATGGCTGGCGGTCTCACTAAATAATTGTCGATATCTTTGTTCTAAGGAGCTAGTCCGAAGCTGTGATGCAACCTATACATACCAGGGAGAAATAGTCAAACAGTCACAATTAATATTGCTGTTTTTCTATTTAATCCTTCAGATAAAGAGTTTGTCAATGTTCTGGATTTATCTCTTGAACATGGAAAACGCTACCGTATTTGCATCCATGTTGACGAGGTGACAATGGAGTATGAGCCTTGGAGTGAAACACTGCCCTCTGTGTCCAGCTGTAGCGATGGCGTTGTCGTAGATACGAGCCCGCCGACTGCTGGATCAGTGTGGATCGGTTGGAACAAACATCAAACATATCAAGTAAAAATATCACATTTTTACAACTGGCAAATGGTTAAAGGGAAGCTATATCATTGCTTATTACCTCAGACAACCACTCGTTACGTCACTCAACTTCCTAATTCAGTAGGTCAAAGGTTATCTGTGCCCTATAATTCAGTAGGTCAAATGTCAACTGTGCCCTATAATTATGATGGTCAAAGGTCAACTGTGCCCTATAGTGACAGTAGGTCAAAGGTCAGTAGGTCAAAGGTAAACTGCCCTATAGTGACAGTAGGTCAAAGGTCAACTGTGCCCTATAGTGACCTGGTATACTACTTATAGATTTAAGTAAAAATAGTAACATTTTCAAAAACATATATTTTGGGAGAAACATGTGTACACTTTACTGTCTACCGATGTTATAATACAGCTAATCTTGTATGCGAGTTTAGTGAATCAACATTCAACGTCCTACTCTTTTGATTACTGTCAGAGTTCCACGTCTGAAATAGTTATACACTGGGAGTCTTTCGTTGACGTTGAGGAACATGGCTTGGCACGACATCACTCTGGAATCAAATACTATGACTTTGCTATCGGTAAGCAGATATATAGTGGACATTAATAATAATTGTTAAATGTCAGTTGTAAAACTTGTCACTGAGAGTACATTTAACAACAATTGCGATGTTTTTTTCGAAATATTTAATTGTACTAAAAGTGGTAAATGATACATGTAGAAAACAGGTTCAACAGTATGTAAGATTATGTCGAACGCATTTGATATTGCCGCGTACTTTTGTAAAGTGTCAACATGGTGTAAAAGTTCTTTGTTCGGTTGTTGGGCTATGTTTTGAAAGGAAGCTATTTGTGTTATATTTCAGGCTCAATGCGAGGCGGCAGCGATGTGAAAGAATTCACTCGTATCGGAATCACCAACAATGTTATCGTTCCCAACCTGAGATTACAGAATGGACATGCGTACTATACTACCATCAGAGGTAGGAAAACAATCAGCAGGTTTTTCTCCAATGCAAAAACAATGTTATTAGATAAGTGAAGATAGAGAGGGGGAAAGAGGATATTAAATATTTTAACAGTTTCCATTGATTTAAATCAGTCTTACTTTATTAGCAGTTTATAGGTCAACCCCGTGATCAAGCCAAATGCAAACCTATAAATGTATTTCCCAAGTAGTATCATTTGGTGCTCATCATTATATTTAGGGTTTGTACTGAAATGGGATTTGGGTAAGGTTGTGTGAGAATGAAGGGATTTGTGAAGGAAGGGGTAAATGAAAATGAAAAGTAGAGAAAGGGAGAAATGCTATGAGAGGTTTGGGGTATGGAGACAAAGAAAGGAGGGGTATTAAATAATATTAAACACTGTCTGGGTAACTCGAGAAGCTTTTTAAACTTCTTCAGACAGTTGCATTCATATTTAAAGGAACATAGCAGTGGTTTAATTTTTTTCAAAGTGTTTTTGTTTAATTTTTTTTTATATGGGTTATTCATTTACCATTTCCATCCCAGTGACCGCTCTTGAATCTCACCCCATCCTAACCCCTCCTCAACTCTCCATTATGGTGTTCTATAATGGATACCTACGCGGAACCTTTTTTTTTACGCGGCGACTTTTTGTTTTTGGGCGGCGACTATTTTTTACGCAGCGACTTTTTTCACGGTAGCTGTATCCTGCACTAAAATAGTGGCTCACCAATCCTTCTCTTGCATGCTTGTTAAGTTATTTTTTAAATACAAAATATAGATCCTTACTTTTCGTTTTATTGTAAAATACTCGGGCTTAGTTATCTCTTAGCTTCCCCTACAATATGTTTAATAATGTCCACTGGGGGACTACATTGTGTCCTGCAGCATCTAAAATCACAAAAAGGTTTTGAATTCAATCTTACTTTGAATTGTCGTCTTTGTCGCATAATTATGTTTATTCTTAAAATCATGAAAGTAGGATGGTCATATCATGAACTTTACATGAACTTAGATAACCAATGAAACTAAACATCGATAAAAACCTTTCCTGTTATTATTTACAGCGGTAAATTTTCACATGGTGCGATTGTTTTAATTATGTTAAGCAATATCGATTTAGTTTTAAATTGCGTTTCAGGCCGTAAATCAACAAAGTTGTACTGTGCAAGAATACAGAATGCATTGATGTCTCTCTGGATTCAAAAAGGTGGATGGATTCAAAAAGGTATAATCCATCTTGCTGCCATGCAGTCGAGTACAAATGCGGAAGTAGCCACTATTATCAGCGCATGCGCGTGAGTAACCTGTACGGGAATCCCTAAACACTCAACAACAACAAAAAGTCGCAGCCCAAAAACAAAAAGTCGCCGCCGAAAAACAAAAAGTCGCCGCGTAAAAAAAAAGTCGCCGCGTAAAAAAAAGTCGCCGCCCAAAAACAAAAAGTCGCCGCGTAAAAAAAAAGTCGCCGCCCAAAAACAAAAAGTCGCCGCGTAAAAAAAAAAGTCGCCGCCTAAAAACAAAAAACAAAAAGTCGCCGCGTAAAAAAAAAAGTCGCCGAGTAAAAAAAAAGCCGCCGCGTAGAAAAAAAAGGCGCTGCGTAGGTGTCCATTATAGAACACCATACTCCATTAATAATTATTGGAGTTTGAAAAATTGGAATTAAACTAAAGCCCACTGGGGCCAGTTATGGGAATGTTTTTAACGTGAACAAGTCCTACATAGTAGACTGTACAACGTTTGTTTTTGCTCGT
This sequence comes from Zoroaster sp. YZ-2022, assembly GCA_029582265.1. NCBI lineage: Eukaryota > Metazoa > Echinodermata > Asteroidea > Forcipulatida > Zoroasteridae > Zoroaster > Zoroaster sp. YZ-2022. The sequence continues at coordinate 4,983,090 of CM055829.1, forward strand.
CAAACAAAGTGGGGATGATTGTATGGACATTCTCCCTGAACAAGAGGTGGTGGTACCCCCGTCCCACCTGAGGTTTACGCTAATGGAATAGTGAAGAGGAAGGGATAAGCGAAATAAGGAGGAAAAGGTGAGGGTAAGACAAGGATAAATCGCCATACAATGTTTCTGATGACACTTGAAATTGACTTTGATGACTTAATATATTTAAGGAGAAACATTGAAAAAAATTTACTTTTAAATGTTTTAACCAGATTTTTTCCTTTTGCACACACTACAGCCACTGACTTTGTTGGTCTGTCGGCCACAGCGATGTCTGATGCGGTTAAAATTGATGTGGCGCCTCCTTCATTTAGTGATGTCCACACTTTGGATGTCGGAGGTAGCTTTATCAAGTCTACAAGTTTCATCTCAGCAAGGTAGGGGTTATTAAAGGCATTGGTCTGACCAACCTTTGAGTAAAAAATCATCGTGTTTTAGTTTGTCAACGTATTTCTATTTGAAAAGAGGACTGTCTGCTACATCTACTCTCTATGATAACACAGTCATGATTTTATAGCTTCGTTAATTTAAATTTATGTTTTGTTTCAGTTGGGAGAATGTTTTCTCAGACAAGGAGAGTGGCATTGCGTATTATGAGTGGGCCGTGGGTTCACATCCCGGCCATGCAGACATTATGCCGTTCACTAGAGAAAACTCAGAGTCTGGGGTCACTGACCCTTCACGACCTTTGACCCTTCAGGAAGGCCACTCATATTTCATTTCAATTAAGGTAAGCAGTATTTGGGTTTATAGAGCACATATTCAATATCTATCTATATTTGTATAGCCCTAAACAAACATGAAACCTCAGAAACAGATGTATTTTTTTCTATTTCAGGCTATCAACAATGTTGGGTTAATCACTTTGAAGAGTTTTGGTGCATTTACTGTTGATGAGAGCCCTCCACTCACCGGCCACGTGTTTGATGGGAATCCAGCACTCGCATCAGCCAACCACAGAGATCTGGACTTCCAGGATGACCGCACAGTGATAAGGGCATTCTGGGAAGGGTTTCATGATCCCCACAGCGCCCTCATTGGTTATTCTTGGAAAGCTGGGACATGTAAAGGATGTACTGACGTCGTGCCTGAGCAGCACGTGGGCCTGGATACTGGTATGTTTTACCAATACAATAATTTTAATCAATGAAAGCTGTTTTTATTGCGGTTGGATTACAGTAGACTGTTGATTGATTAAGGAATTGAAATAAAGAAAAAACAGCCAAAATAAGTGCCAAGTTTATTTTGTAATTTTCATAAATACAGGCATGTTTTAAAGCAAAACTCATATCCTAGAGCAACTTGCTCCAATATGAATGCATTCTTGAGATGGAGTAATTATTTTAAGAGTAGTCTATCGTACATCTCACAAATTGTAATATATTTTCACTATTTTATCGGTAACGGCATGAGCTGAAACATGCACAGGTTAAATGTATATCATGATTCAAGGAGAGTAAGCATTGCAACCTTCTAAACGAAGTTTTTTGTTTCAAATTTCATTTTATTTCCACGCTATCAGTAAACAATAACAAATTCAATCACACGACTACAAGTAAATAATCACGATGTTACAGGAAGTAAAAATGAGCAAAACAAATGGATGGTACCGTAGAGATACTCATTAAATAGCACATTTTTTGGGCCCTTAGCATAATAAACATGCAATGAGCCGAACAAGAAGAATGTCTATTACACAATGGACCAGCTACATGAGAGTCCATGGACATACCATTGTATATATAAAAAGGCTCAATGCACAAATGCTGCTTTCCAAATGTTATACGATGCAAGTAAAACCGGTTTTTTTTTATACATCAAACTGATTAATTTTCTTTTTCAGAAATTATCGCTGAAAACCTGAACCTTGTGCCCGGTTTGACATACTATGTGACCGTTACGGCCTGTAACGCCGCTGACCTCTGTACCTCAGTGACCTCTGATGGTGTTCTGGTTGATGACTCTCCCCCATTGTCAGGTCGTGTGTATGATGGTCGTTCGGGCGGTGGTGATATCAGGTTCCAGTCAACAACGTGAGTTTGAATCCGGGTAAAATTTTACAAATGTTATCATTTGGACCATTTTTTTTCTAAAGCTTGAACAATCAAACAGAATATAATTTTTTTTAAACAACACCGTTTCCTTAGACAGCTCGTCTTTTAACAAACCTTTTTTTCACAACCGATTTTTCAACACATTGAATAAAATATTAAGCTGTAACTGGAAATGTTAAAAGAATTTGCGACGTAATAAAATAAAGTAATTAAATTAATTTTTAATAATGAATAAAAGGCTCCAACACTGTGGATCCCTATAGAGAAACCTCTGAAGACGTGGGAAAATCCCCATACGATTATTCTATAATAAAACGTTCGTAATGAATCCACATGTTGTCTCGGGTCAGAGTGGGTTCGAAACAGGGTGAACGGCAAGGTTAAATGATCATATAGGCATATATCAAATTAATTTGTATTGTTTATATTTAATCCAGGATCAAGCTTTCAGCTCATTGGTGGGGCTTCCACGACCCTCACTCCCGCCTCTCACACTATGAATGGCGTGCCGGTACTACACCAGGCTCTGACAACATTCTTCCCTCTACACGTATTGAGCTGTCAGAGGAAGCTCTAATATTCCTTTCAGAATCAGACCAGTTGTCTACCAGTACTGATATCTACATTACAGTCCGTGCATACAACCGGCTTGGTATGTGGAGAGAAGCTACTTCTAATGGATTCCGTGTGGACTCTAGCCCACCTGATGTGGTTGAAGGACCTACCGTTGATGAAACAGTGGGGATAGCTCTTAAAAACACTCAGGTAAAAACTGGAAAAAAATTGTTTATTAATAATGTTATTAACATGAAACCTGTTTTTTATTTTTCCATATTTCCATATTTCATATTTCTATATTTTCCATTATTGTTTGCAAACATATTTGCATATATGGTTGGTTTGAATCCAATTCAAACAACCTTCATGTCAAATGTGTTAAAATTCCCACTCAAGTTTCTTTATTGTAACTATATCTTTAGGTTCTGTGCGATCTGATTCGGTTTTCTTGGAAATTCAACGACCCAGAGAGCGGCATAAAATACCAGTACGTTTCAGTCGCCACACATCATAATGGAGACGTCAATTTACCACCAATAAAGGTAAATTATCTTGTATTAAGATGAACTAGCGTAGCTAAGGGACGAAGGGAGTTTCCCCATCCCCTTGTGCCTTAAAGATTTAAAATAATGCACCGGTAGAGATTTTTGTATGCCGGCGATGAATATCATATTACATATACCGGTAAGTTCTATTTAATATTGTATATAGGTCCTGTATATTAATTACTGTTGTGATACATGTATTGTTTTATTCCATTTGAGGTAAAGAACCATATAATATAGAAAATATAAACATTTTCCCTATAAACAGTTTGATATCGTCACAAGATTGTTAATGAAATTAATATGAATGTTTTAGATGTTGTCTAATAAAATTGTTTCTTCAAGGGAAGGAACCCCATGGGTAATATTAGCAAAACTGCATCTGCGCGTATGCTTACTCTTTTTGAATCAAGACAGACATTATGAAAGCAATCTGTGTAAGTTTGAGATTAACATGTTGGGTAGTTCACAGAAAAATAGTGAAAATGCATTCAGATTGTTCATATCAGTCATTGTAATGTGGAATTGCGGAAAGAGTAATCTTTGCAATTAACGTATGGCAATAATGAAATTTTCCGAAGACAAGAACATCAAGAACTTTCACATAAAGTAAGATTTGCCCAAAAAGTAACCATTTGAATAACCGATTTTTTTAAAATTACACAGATATAAGGCCTAATGCTCTAAAGTTTGGTCATGACTTCCATGGCAAGATAAACCAATACATTTTTTTAAGTAGGCCTAAATGTTCCCTCACCATCTTCCTGTGCAGATTGCTGGGAGTGAGATAGAACACACATTCACCAATCTGACGTTACATGAAGGCAGTCGATATATCATAACCGTGGTAGCGTGTAACCATGCTGGTCTTTGCACAGAGGCCAAATCGGAAGCTTTCCTTGTAAGTGATATCCTCTCCGTTTGTAATAAAGGGCACTAATGATTGCAATTTCATTTTGGGGACGGGTTTATATAAATAAAAAAGCTCCTCAAAACATAATGTGTCTTGAACCGACATTTGACCAATAAAGGCCTACTGTATAACAGTAAATCCGCGAAACATTTCATTAGATGACGTTTCATTATAATAGTTGTTTAAGTTTAAGTTATGTCATTCGTGTACCATTTATCTTTATGCATGCTGATCGCAAGAAATGTGTGCAACAAGATGATGTGGAAAACAACCACTATATTTGGCAATGTGCTATTATTAAGTTGTACATTAGAATGTGATTATTAAAATAAAATAAAACACTTTCAGAAGGTTGTGCAGCACCATTATGACTGCGAAATATTCTGAGGTACTGGTGTCATATAATTGCTTTTTTTCAGGTTGATGCCAGTCCACCATCCGTTGGGACATTTGCTGTAGGTACTGAGAGTGCCGCTAACTTAGAGCGCCACCACATCATTTGGATTACCCCAACCAAGACAGTCGAACCGACGGAGCCAACAGTAAGTACTTCAGTACGTTTAAGACACTTGACATAATTGTGTTTCCTTTATTATTAAAGACAAGCTCTGAAACTGTCTCTGATTTAAGGAAATCTTTTGTTACTTTTTAAAATATTTTAAAAGCAAATGCTATTCCTTAAAAACAAGATGAATTATTACAATTTTTTTTAAAGATGTTCGTTGACTTAATTGTTTTGGACTAAATTGTAACCAAAAGGTAATTGTTGAATTTTATACAAGGGGTGGTGGGCAATCCATTTTGATGAGGCAGTGATATCATCATGTTCTTCATAAATTCATTTGGTAATCATTCTAATTTACATTGCTTATTCTACCATTTATTGTTCTTCCAAACGAAGGAGCCAGATACCACTCCACCATCCCCACGCTACCACTCTGGTTGGATGATGTGGTTAGAAGACACAATGACTAGTACTGGCTCCTTAGCGCTCGCCTGGCTCGGATTCTCTGATTTACACTCTGGGATCAGCCACTACTTTGTCTCCGTCGGACGCACATATGGCGGCTCGGAACTCACACTGGTATTTATCAGGAGCTAAATGTATATTTTAATGAGACAGAGTTAAAGATTATTATTTACTTTCCTGTTTAATGGTAAGAAAAATAGTCCATCTTTTATGCCAAAGTGCAATCCCTCACCATACGGCACTCTTTATGTCTCCCTCGACCAATTTGCTTTTCATCTATGTCCCTTTTTCCTTTTTAATTTTGTATTTAATCTTAAAGTAGATGTTTAATTTGAAACCAACATTTTATTGCATTTTTCTCTCTCTTCTAGAATGGACCAGTCCGTATTGACCACAGCATTGACGGCATGTCATTGGACGAAGGCATTGCACAGACTGCCATCATACCAGTAGACGGCAGTATCACAACCAACCCGTATCTCTACATCTCACTCTGGGCTGTTAATGGGGTCAGTTTCAACTTAGTCCACGATACATTTGCTCATGTGCATCATAGGAAAATATACAACATATAAAACATAATCTGATCACAGATATACACACAGATCACAGATATAACTTAGTTTATTATTGTTAACGTTATCAAACATTCAATGTAATATGTAAGATGCTATACATTTAATTAAAAAAAATAATGAAATAATTTATTAACTTTCCAAAAAAATCTACATTAGAATGATCAAACCAATTGAATACATTTTCATATATTTCTAGTTAAAGGGAAGGTAAGTAGTATGTATGCAGCAAATCATTCCCCCTTTGTGGTGGAGTAGAGGTGGTGGAGAGGTGGTGGAGAGGTGGTGTGCGAGGTGGTGGGCCACCTCTCCACCACCTCCATCTCCACCACAAAGGGGGAATGATTTGCTGCACACAAAATACGGGTTGAGACACGTCTGGGCGCGCGCGTGACTCCCTCCACACAAAACTGCACACAAAATACTTACTCCCTCCTCACAAAATACTTAGCGCGTGTTGACTCCCTCCACACCTCCTCAATTCCCTCCTCAATGAGACACGTCTGGGCGCGCGCAAAATCAGTTTGTGTGGTGGAGAATACATAATACATATATACATATACATATATATATACATATATATATATATATATCCTCCTCAATGCAAGATTCCCTGGCGCGCGCGTGACTCCCTCCACACAAAACTGCCAATGCAAGATTCCCTGGCGCGCGCGTTTTGTGTGGTGGAGGGAATAGCACAAGCGCAGCATGCATATTGATATTCGTCTGTCTTGGTCGTTTCTCATCAAATTGAAATGTGCCAAATTGGAGCGTATAAGACATGTAGTGTCTTAAAATAGAATGGACATATGAGCCGATGTTGTTGCTTAGATTTAAAATGAAGCTATTCAAGTATGATTTGTTAAATATAATTTTAACACCAACAACAATCTTTGACATCAATATATTTACAGATGGTTTTTTATATTGGTTTTAAAACTCATTGACTCATTGAGTCTACTCACTGAGTCTTTACTCATTGAATCTTTACTCATTGAGTCATTGAGTCTACTCAATGACTCAATGAGTCTACTCATTGAGTCTTTACTCATTGTTTACTCATTGAGTCATTGAGTCTACTCAATGACTCAATGAGTAAAGATTACTCATTGAGTCTTTACTCATTGAGTCTTTACTCATTGAGTCTTTACTCATTGAGTCTTTACTCATTGAGTCTTTACTCATTGAGTCTTTACTCATTGAGTCTTTACTCATTGAATCTTTACTCATTTTGATGGAAACCAAAAAAAGTAATAAATACAATGCTTACCCCTTGTGATTTTGATGGAAACCAAAAAAAAAATATATAAATACAATGCTTACCCCTTGTGATTTTGAGAAAAAATTTAAATATATAAATGTGGATACGGTTGTCTCAATGCTACATATTTGCTTCTTAAATATATGGTTTGGATAATTTTGAAATCGAACATCCTGATTCAACGCAAAATCTCTAATACACTGTAATAAAAATAATACGAGGAAACTTTTCTTGTTTTCATGACCTCAGCTCTTGGCTGCTTTATTCAACTTCTCAATGTTGGAACATTTATCAAAAGTTACAATGTACATGTATTACTCCATCAATTCGGTTAGTTTAATGAAATTAAAAGGTAATGTTGAAAAAATATTGACAATTTATTTACAATTAATTATGTCTGTATTTTCTTTTGACAGAAACTGTATGTTTTACCAAAACAAATAATAATAATAATACAAAATAATAAATAAAAACAAATGAAGCTATTCAAGTATGATTTGTTAAATATAATTTTAACACCAACAACAATCTTTGACATCAATATATTTACAGATGGTTTTTTATATTGGTTTTAAAACTCATTGACTCATTGAGTCTACTCACTGAGTCTTTACTCATTGAATCTTTACTCATTGAGTCATTGAGTCTACTCAATGACTCAATGAGTCTACTCGTGAGTCTTTACTCATTGAATCTTTACTCATTGAGTCATTGAGTCTACTCAATGACTCATTGAGTCTACTCATTGAGTCTTTACTCATTGAATCTTTACTCATTGAGTCATTGAGTCTACTCAATGACTCAATGAGTTCTACTCATCTTTACTCATTGAGTCATTGAGTCTACTCATTGACTCATTGAGTCTACTCATTGAGTCTTTACTCATTGAATCTTTACTCATTGAGTCATTGAGTCTGCTCAATGACTCCAATGAGTCTACTCATGGTCTTTACTCATTGAATCTTTACTCATTGAGTCTACTCAATGACTCAATGAGTCTACTCATCTTTACTCATTGAGTCATTGAGTCTACTCATTGACTCATTGAGTCTACTCATTGAGTCTTTACTCATTGAATCTTTACTCATTGAGTCATTGAGTTCACTCAATGACTCAATGAGTCTACTCATTGAGTCTTTACTCATTGAATCATTGAGTCTACTCAATGACTCAATGAGTCTACTCATCTGTACTCATTGAGGTCATTGAGTCTACTCATTGACTCATTGAGTCTACTCGTGAGTCTTTACTCATTGAATCTTTACTCATTGAGTCATTGAGTCTACTCAATGACTCAATGAGTAAAAGATTACTCATTGAGTCTTTACTCATTTATAGGCCTATATATAAACTATTTCTTCCGTTTCTTGTCAATCGGAGATTAAGCATCAGAGATTCAACATGAATGTTATTTCTGCTGTCCAAACCCCATGCTTGCCACCAGTGCGGCAAAAGCTTTGAACGGATGTATAACCTACGGAGGCATGCAGAACATGTACATAATGAAGAAATCTAAAATGAATGAAGTTGACGATGATTCTGAAATTAAAGCTATCCAAGCTGACAATTCTGACGTCGATAATTCTGAACCCGATTTTAAAAAGCATAGATTTGAAGATTCGGAAATAGAAACTTGTGAAACAGAATCTACCCAGGATGAAGACGAAGATTTCGAGGAAGATGATTCAGAATCCGATACGGAGGTGGAAGATGATTCAGAATCCGATACCGAGGTGGAAGATGATTCAGAATCCGATACCGAGGTGGAAGATGATTCAGAATCCGATACGGAGGTTGAATATGACGAATCATCGGAAGACGATGAGTCTAGTTCTGAATTGGAAGACAATGCCACTTTTCGAGACTGGTTGGAAGAGGCTAAAGAGGCAACAGAAGAGATGTGGTGTGAAAAATATGAAAAGTACGTCAACGGGGTATGAGTGAAGATCAAGCCAAAGAAAAAGCCAATAGGAAAACCCTTTGGGTAGTCAAGCGAATCTTTTCAACAAATACAAGGATTTTTGTCAAGTTACCTACATCTGAAGATAATGACACTCATCAGGATATTGCGGAAGATCTCGAAGAAAAGTAAATAAAGGCATGGAAGTAAACAAAGCTCTGAACAGGTAATGCCTAAACTCCATACCAAATTTGACGGACTACTTCAACTAAATGAGGATGAAGAGAACGAGGAAGAGAACGAGGAAGATTGATGAAAGACCAGATGTTTCAGAAAGACTACCGTAATAAAATTTAAAAATAATAATAATAATAATACTTAATGTTTTCAGTTTATCAAATTGTTATTATTATTATTAATTATTATTATTATTATTATTATGTGTATTATTATTATTATTATTATTATTATTATTATTATTATTATTATTATTATTATTATTATTATTATTATTATTATTATTATTATTATTATTATTATTATTATTATTATTATTATTATTATTATTATTATTATTATTATTATTATTATTATTATTATTATTATTATTATTATTATTATTATTATTATGTATGTATATATGTATTATTATTATTATTATTATTATTATTATTATTATTATTATTATTATTATTATTATTATTATTATTATTATTATTATTATTATTATTATTATTATTATTATTATTATTATTATTATTATTATTATTATTATTATTATTATTATTATTATTATTATTATTATTATTATTATTATTATTATTATTATTATTATTATTATTATTATTATTATTATTATTATTATTATTATTATTATTATTATTATTATTATTATTATTATTATTATTATTATTATTATTATCAAATTGTTATTATTATTATTATTATTATTATTATTATTATTATTATTATTATTATTATTATTATTATTATTATTATTATTATTATTATTATTATTATTATTATTATTATTATTATTGTGTTTTGCGAAAATCGGGCGATGCAACTTTATTTATTTCATACTAGTTATTATTTTTCCTTTTTTGGAACAATTATCATTAAGTGCTGATCATGGCAAATGAAAACAAAGTTATACTTGTATTTCACATAATGTGCGTAATTTCAGTAACTTTGTACTTGCAAGGCCTAACCAGTTGTTTTATTTATTATTTTGTATTATTATTATTATTTGTTTTGGTAAAACATACAGTTTCTGTCAAAGAAAATACAGACATAATTAATTGTAAATAAATTGTCAATATTTTTCAACATTACCTTTTAATTTCATTAAACTAACCGAATTGATGGAGTAATACATGTACATTGTAACTTTTGATAAATGTTCCAACATTGAGAAAGTTGAATAAAGCAGCCAAGAGCTGAGGTCATGAAAACAAGAAAAGTTTCCTCGTATTATTTTTATTACAGTGTATTAGAGATTTTGCGTTGAATCAGGATGTTCGATTTCAAAATTATCCAAAACCATATATTTAAGAAGCAAATATGTAGCATTGAGACAACCGTATCCACATTTATATATTTAAATTTTTCTCAAAATCACAAGGGTAAGCATTGTATTTATATTTTTTTTTGGTTTCCATCAAAATCACTGAAGGGGTAAGCATTGTATTTATTACTTTTTTTGGTTTCCATCAAAATGAGTAAAAGATTCAATGAGTAAAGACTCAATGAGTAAAGACTCAATGAGTAAAGACTCAATGAGTAAAGACTCCAATGAGTAATCTTTACTCATTGAGGTCGTGAAATGAACTCAATGACTCAATGAGTAAACAATGAGTAAAGACTCAATGAGTAGACTCATTGAGTCATTGATGAACTCAATGACTCAATGAGTAAAAGATTCAATGAGTAAAGACTCAGTGGTAGACTCAATGAGTCAATGAGTTTAAAACCAATATAAAAACCATCTGTAAATATATTGATGTCAAAAGATTGTTGTTGGTGTTAAAATTATATTTAACAAATCATACTTGAATAGCTTCATTTTAAAATCTAAGCAACAACATCGGCTCATTTGTGTCCATTCTATTTTAAGACACTACATGTCTTATACGCTCCAATTTGGCACATTTCCAATTTGATGAGAAACGACCAAGACAGACGAATATCAATATGCATGCTGCGCTTGTGCACTACTCCCTCCACCACCCAAAACGCGCGCGCCAGGGAATATTGCATTGGCAGTTTTGTGTGGAGGAGAGTCACGCGCGCGCCAGGAATATTGCATTGAGGAGGATATATATATATATATATATATATATGTATATGTATATATGTATTATGTATTCTCCACCACACAAACTGATTTGCGCGCGCCCAGACGTGTCTCATTGAGGAGGGAATTGAGGGAGGTGTGGAGAGTCAACACGCGCTAAAGTATTTTGTGAGGAGGAGTAAGTATTTTGTGTGCAGTTTTGTGTGGAGGAGTCACGCGCGCGCAGACGTGTCTCAACCCGTATTTTGTGTGCAGCAATCATTCCCCCTTTGTGGTGGAGATGGAGGTGGTGGAGAGGTGGCCCACCACCTCGCACACCACCTCTCCACCACCTCTCCACCACCTCTACTCCACCACAAAGGGGGAATGATTTGCTGCATACATACTACTAAGGTATATTATTGGTAATTATCAGATTATCAAATTAACAAGTTATTATCTAAAACACTTGAACTGTTTTATAGAATTTCCAGCAAGTTGCCCGACAGCAATGTATATATTGATTAGTATAAAGTTAAGCACACTTATATTAAGTAGTTTAACCAAAATTGTAGCATTCTTTAATGTACAGGTTTTTGTTAGCAAATAATATCCATGCTCGAAATATTCATTGTTTTGTACCTGTTATTAATATTTATCATAGTAAAAGGGTTTCATATTAAATTTTA
>CM055829.1:4995368-5021317 GCA_029582265.1 Zoroaster sp. YZ-2022
AAAAAGGCCTTTTTTGAGCCATTCTTTGTTCCAAAAGAGATCAGTACATGGTGTACCCGAAAGAAATCAATAACGATATTATTATTGTTTTATTTTTCCTTTTTTTTGCTTTTGTTTGTTTTGGGAGAAGTCCATTGATCGATGAAGTAGTAGTGACTTAAAATCCAAATCGATGCGTGGTTCCACAGAGGTGAAAAGTGAGAAAGTCCCACTACCTCAAAGTCCTGATCTTTTTAAGTCATCATGTCTTCAACATACACCTCTTTTAACTGTCCTAAATTATGTTTTTCTTTCTTCTTCATGACATGAAGCCCATTATGAGCGGACCAGGAGAGAGTAATCCTTTGGGCACCCCTCGCTCACTCAACGGCTTCCTGGCGCAAAACCCGGCGTTCCCGACTCGAAACTTTTCACGAACCCCATCATAAGTGCCTCACCAATTCGGGTCGGACAGGTGGTGTAATCACTGGGAAAGATCTCAGTTCCCACTATCCCGAAGACGATCTGCTGTATGGACATAGATGCGGGGAATTCAGGAATCGGTATTTGAAGACTCCTCTGTACCTATGAGTTCGTACAGAAGATGCTGTGGAGAGGTGATCTCCTACCGAGAGGAGGCAGCTCATCTTCTCCAAGGACATGTTCCATTCCCTGGCAGGGCGATACGAGTTCATCCCGGAAGGGGGTATCGTCACATCTTCCTGATCAGGGATCCGGTGAAGGTCTTCCGTCTTGGCACGGCATGGTCCGAGACATCACCTCGGTAAGGAAGGGAACCGACTTTGATAAAATGCCGACGGATGTTGTTCCACCGGGTTTATCATTCAAGGAAGGTTCAAATTATTCAATCACATTAAAGACTCAAAATTAGACCCGGATCCGATTATAATCAATGCAGATGATCTAATTGGAAATCCTCGTGTATATTATCTGCTTGTTGCAAGAGGGTTGGGATTCCATACACAGACGGCTTACTGTCTTGGGAAGAGGATAACAAAATAGCCGACGCTTTGTTGAGAGTAGAATACTGAAACAAATCATCAAACGGAATGTAACTTGTTTCAAAAGTTTGAAACAGAGTTGTGGATTTGGAGTACATTACAGAGAGACTGAAGGACAGTATTCTGCCGTTATATTACCTGCTGATTTGCAGCGTTGTGTAAATGCAGTAATGCTCATTATAAAGCCATGTACGAACATCGCTTGACTTGTTAATTTAGAGCCATTGTACACTTTCTGTAATGGGATTTGATACTTTATAGAGATGGTGTAAACATCTCTTTATAGCACCCATGATTTAGAAGATAGTTGCAGGCAGCTCAGGTGCGTAGCCAGAACATTTTTCTGGAGGGACGGCGATCAATTTTGGGGGAAATGTTGATCCATTTTTTTTATTGAGGTCACAGACAAAATATCCTCCGGATATGGAGTCGAATCAGGCAACCCAGTCTGAATTTTCCGTCCGGAAAATATTTTGATTGAGGTAAGAGAACCATTTTAATATAAAAAATGAGGTTAAATATTAAGCTTTTGGACACTAGTGGAGGGAGGACACCCCCCCCCCCCCTTCGCCATCCTCGTTTGCTAAGCGCCTCGGCCAAGTATTTTTATGTGGGGCAAAGTTTAGTTTCAATTGTAATTGGAGATTGAAAGTTTGTTGGAACAAACTCACGGTAATTGGAGTAATTTCCAGTTCAGTCAATGATAATTAATGACGTCAAAATCTTTGGAAAAAATCTGAAATCTTTTATTACAATAATAATAATTTCATCTTCAAAAAATCTATTCATTTTGCGTTAGAATCTGTTTAATATCCTGTTTGGACAGGAAAGGTTGTTTCAGGTACATGTCTTTTTAACAAAGGTCACATATTTTAGTTTCATCAAAAATCATGAAAAAAGTAAGATTTTATAAATCTTGATTCATAAGATATGATTATTTCGGAATATTTGATAGATTTATATGTAATTTCAAATTCTCTCAACAGTAACATCCGGTTGAATCGGTTCATTGCGTTAATAAAGTGTATTTATATGTAATTGCGAACAATAAGTTTTATAGATTTCTATGATAATACAGACCAATAAGATGCACTATTTACCAAACATAAGGTTTTGTAAATCAGTGATATATATTGCAATCAGCTTGGGTCCCTCGTGTATCAATTAGTTTTAAATACTCTCCCATCCTCCATTAATTACAATATTTACACGGAATATTGATGTCCATACCCATTTGAGTCAGCGTGATACAAAAAAATCTTCGTCCCTCTGATTGGTTCAAATGCGCGTCTCTCCAGTCCACTATCAACCTGAACATCCTCCAATCCCATCCCATCGCCTAAATTCTATACATTCCATCCCCAATTTAGTCCCTCACATCAACTTCCCCTCCCATCACAACCCCTCCCCCACGGCCAAGAACCCGACCCCATTTCCAATCTTCCATCCAATCCTATCCCAAACCTCAGTGACGCACCAAAGTGGCGGAGGCTGAGGCTCTCAACGACCTTACATTTTGTATTTCGTACCGATCGCAGTACCACCTACAATTTCGGGGCCCTAAACCGGGACCGGACACTCGCCATTATTGTTTGTCTATTATTTGATATTTGTATGGGCCTTCAAAATAAAGTAAAAGGACATTATCCCTCTACCAATCGAAGCCTATGCGAACAAGCCGTATTCTTGTCAATGAAGATAAGAATAGTTTGATGCCTTGACACTTCAAGAACATTTATCGTTAAAGTGTACTTAGTAACTTTATTTTTTTTAAATTGTAAAAATTATTTTAAAGAGATTTAACACTCAGTTTATCAAATCAGAGGAGACACACACTAAGTCACTCCTCTTATTTTATTTAGAGCTACCAATAAAGTACAAGTATACATCGATCATCACAGAAGCCTTTTCCTCGTCAGTCATTGGCTCCAAAATACCGGTGTCACATATCACTTGAAACATCTTAACTCTTCCATTGCACGAGGCGACGCCGAGTGTAACAGTCCATATGCATTTATGTTACCCGTCCCATATCCAACCTTCTTTTCTCTCCAACCTTCCCTCTCCTCTCCAACATTCCCTCAGATATCAAACTTTCTTTTCTATCTCAAACCTCCCCTCCCATCTCCAATTACTCATAATCCCATTTAACCTTCCCATTGCATTCACAACCCTCCCATCCCAATTACTCCAACCTTTCATACACCTTAAATTTACCATCCCATCCCTAACATATACATCCAGCAATCTCCAACCATACATATCCTCCATAATCTCCAAACTCCCCTCCCATCTCCAACATCCCCTCCCTATCCAAGTACCGTTCTATCTCATCCTAATCCTCCTAGTCTTGCTCAAGACTATTCTATAACATTTTATTTTTACACGATCCATTGCAATCCACATGAATATGTCCTCTGATAGAGGGCGCAACTCTCAGCCAGCGAAATCTCTCAAAGAGGCGGTTCTCGTGTAGTAATTCGGGATCATCGTGCACAGCGCCGCTAACGGCGGACATTGTGTGTGTGTGTGTGTGTTTGTGTGTGTGGGGGAGTGGGGTGGGTGATATGCATGGTTTGGTGACCTGACACAGTTGTGGAGGATCGAACACCTCTTATGTTCCCTGCATCCGCTATAAGAATATGAGCCTCTTGAATGGAAAATCTTGGGTGGGCCACTGCGCTACATCCCAGCCCCAATGACATCGATCCTTTACGATTATTCCTCCGCAACCAGTTACCCAACCAAACCTTCCCTCCCAACCAGGTACCCAACCAAACCTGCCCTCCCATTCCCATCCTCCCCTCCCCATCCTGACATCCTTTGGATAGTATTATAGAATGAAAATGGAAATTTAATACGTTTGCAATTTGCGATAATTTATTTATAACATTTAAATGGCCACATCACTGATAACCATGAACATGTATGTCTACCAATTTTCAATATGCATTGTTGGAATATTAAGCAGACTGTGGGCATACACTACTAAACATACTTATTCTATTATGGGATGGGGTAAGTAAACAGCTATAATTATATAGTTCCCTATAGACACCATCTTAAACATTCAATAATTAAATTATTTTTTAACTCTTAACTTTATCTTCAAGAAGCAAATTAGACGTACGCATTGTTAGTAATTAATGATTAATGAAACTGGAGAAATTAACATCCTTCACATCAATGATTAATGATTAATGAACTGGAAAATTAACATCCTTCACATTGTCTTTACCAAAACCGGGCTTAAACAAAAACATAGTTTGAGAAGTTTTTGTGAAAGGAACACTGCTTCTGTTTACTTGTTTTCAACATGATAATGTTTGTACATGATACACATTAGACGTGCACATTTTGTTTGTGTTTTCTCAACAAATTAGAGCACTACAGACAAATATTTTCCAGGATGATTTGTATCTTTACCTCTTCAAATCAAGTATAGCTTTCAGATAACAATGTCAGTACACAGTACCTCACCAGATCGCAAAATAATTTCCATATTTTTAGTTGTTATATCATTTCAAAACTATGAATTGTCCACATTTATTTTGCCATGTATATGACGCCTAGATTTTTGTAGGTCAATACATTTAAAAACAATTTAATCGTCATTTCAGTAACACAAGTGCTGATTGCGATATTCAATCGAACACTCATCGCAAGCCGCGTTTCTTGTACAATTTTAATATCATTTCTATCATTATAAAACTATTGTAAAACTTACAACGGCGCAAAATAGCACCAGCGTTTCATAATTGCCTTTTGTTTTCAAAACTATGCAGTGAATATAATCCAAATTTGATGAAGACCATAGCAAATAATTGGGCATCTTATTATTTGTTCATGGTGTAAAAGTAGTGTACAGGTAGCCAAATTCTGAAACAAAATTAAACTGTCAATTTTTCACTGCGGTGAAAGAAATTTTACTCTATACACTCTAAAGGTATTAAAAGTATATAATTAGTCTTTTCAAAAATAAACGAAATGGTCAAATTTTAATGTAAAACTTAAAGTAAAGTAGAACTTAAAGTGAAGCTGATGATGCATTGTATAAATCTTGCTAAGAAATTGTTTTGTCTGAGGTGCTGTCAAAGTCAAGAAAAGTTAAATTGATGTTGCCACATCATAATGATACAAACAATCTGAATGCATCATTCACTATTTTCCCATAAACAACACATCGTATTCAAAAGAAAAGTTTCATGATGCTTGTCTAAGTATGAGAAACCATACTTATAGAAGCATACCTTCCCTTTAAGCCCCTTAATTCAAGGTACAGCATTGGTCAAGTTGGCAAAACGGATTCTAAGTGTATGCGTATGATATACAATAAACAACCAACCTACACAAGTTTCAGCTTCTTTCGTTGTGTCTTGCACAAGAAAACAGTGAAAATACATTTAGTTTTTTATATTCATTCTAACGTGGAATTATACCTTTCCCATCCTAATTGGATGTAACAAAACTGCTAATTTAGGTATTTTGCAGATCGACAGATAGTCATTGCTATACCGTTGAACCACGAAAGAGTGCTCTAAAGTTTTTGTCCTTCCGTTTTCTGAGCTAGCATGTGATCCATGAAGTCTTAATGATGTGCATCTTCACTCAGTGAACTGCATGTACAGTGTGTCTCGCCATAATTCAGTTTGTAAAGTCAGTTTGTTAAAGGCGAGAATATACATCATTCTTCAATGAAGTATCGTTTCTCCGGATCTCTCAAGGTCCCAAAGACAATAGCTAACTGGTATAGCTATACACTGATATTTGTCAGCGTACAATGCATGGATTATGCACCCCAAGCGTACACCCAATGAAATGATATTAATATGTTCTGAAGCTTTAATATAGCATTATACTTTTATCCTGGTCCTGGTGATAAGTTGTTGCTGTTGTTTTTACCACGCTAAAGGAACCTTGCAAATGAATGGGTTTAACACGGTGCATGTTTTATCATTCCATCCAACTTCATCAGCTTTTATTTTTATCTCAGTGCAGTGCTCTGGACCAGCTTTGTTTGGCTCGCCAGTGTTCCAATCTTTGTAGTAAAACACAGTGTTGTCACTCCAACGAAAGTGCCCCGCAGTCTGGAGATCGTTGAGGCCGATCCAAACAGGGTCTTCTATTGTACCAGCAGATCTCTTCCACAGTAGTTTAACGAAGTTATTCTCATCCGAGCTGTGAATAGATAATAATAATAATAATAATAATTTATTAACTTATATTGCGCAAATTCCATAATGAGATGTTCAAATGCGCATTACAAATTTACAATTTCAAATGTACAATACAATAAAAATATATTTAAAAATATCAATAAAAGCACATCACAAAATATCAATAAAATGCCATACAGAAAAATGTGTTTTAAGTAATTGTTTAAAAACAGTCAAACTAGTGGATTTCCGAATATTTAATGGTAAAGCATTCCATAATTTGGGAGCAGCAAACTCAAATGCCCTATCACCCAGCGTGATTTTAGTCCGACACACCGGGTAACTAAGGAGCATGTCGTCCCTGGCACTTCTAAGATTATATTGAGATGAAGATTTTTTTTTGATAAGTTGGCATAAATATAAGGGAGCAAGACCATTTAAAATCTTATAAGTTATTAACAAAATTTTAAAATCAATCCTGAACCTCACCGGAAGCCAGTGTAAGTCAATGAACAAGGGTGTAATATGACAGTATTTTAAAGCATTACAAACCAATCTAGCGCAAGAATTTTGAACACGTTGCAGCTGGTTAATTTGAATATCAGGCAATCCATAAAGGAGACTGTTACAATAATCCAATCGGCTGGAAATGAAAGAATGAATTAATGTTTTGGTACATTGCCTAGATAAGTACTTCCTGATACGTCTAATATTATGTAAGTAATACCAGGTGACTCTGCCCAAAATGTGTGAAGAACTTCTGGCAGTGGGCCTCGGCCTCTCCCCAAGATTTGGCAAGACCGAAGAACTCGTAGCAGTTGTCACCAAAGCGAGTCCAGAACGGTGGGCACTCGTAGTCGATATCAGCGAAGGCTAATCCGATGGTAACTGACAACAGAAACAAACCTTTCCAGAAATTAGCCATGTTTGATGCTGTAAAATGTATCTCAATGAATAGCACGCCCTGTTGCAAATCTCGAATGTTGCTGTTTGGGGGAATGCTACGACTTATAAATATTTCAACGAGTCGTTTTATTTGTACATGTTGTACATGTTTGTACATGGGGTGTTGTGGCCGAGCGGTCTAGCTTACCGGATTCAAGTTCTGGTGTTAGCAACATAATGTGGGTTCGAATCACGGCCGTGACACTTGTGTCCTTGAGCAAGACACTTAATCATAATTGCTTCTCTCCACCCAGGGGTTAAATGGGTACCTGTGAAGGCAGAGTTGGTTTGCTCTATATGCGCTAGAAATGGCAGCAATTGAGCTGTATACTCCCCAGGGAGCTGAGATGGTTTCAGGAATGATTTATGAGCCTTATGAGCCTTATGAGCAGGGATAATAATATAATGCGCCTTGAGCACCACTTAGTTGGTGGATACGTGCGCTATATAAATCCACACATTATTATTATTATTATTATTATGTTCATGTAGCTTATTGTGATTGTTATAGCCATTCAATTTATGCTTTTAAAAGTACAAACCATTATTTAAGACTAAAATATTCTAAATTGAATTTTGTTGTTGAATCTTACTGTTGTCGACCAGCTGGAGTTTACAATGGACCGGAACTGTATAATAATGCACAACTAATGAACTACCATGGGCGTCCATTGTAAACTCCAGCAGCTATGGACAAAAACAAAATTCAATTTACGCTTTTAAAATGAACAGCCATTAAGACTTAATAGCATCTATTGAATTATTGTTTTCCATTGTATAGTGGGCAACAACAAGATTAAATTTAATCTATTAAAAGGAAAAGCAAGTTAGACTTTTAGCGTAAATTGAATCGTTTAGTTTTCAAAGCCAGTCAAAGCTAGATCATTATCGCACAAAATAACACAAAACATGCAATACAATAATAAGAACAGATGTTCATACTTTTAATAAATGACTAATAATTATGCAAGACTAATTACTTCCCCGATAGTACATGAAGTACCATGGGCGTCGATCGCTACGGGGGGTTTGGGGACATGCAAGCAGTGGCGAAACCAGAATTTGGCCAACAGCATGGGGCGCTCTCCGGCCGAAGCACAGCATCAATTTAATGTTAGACATTATAACATCATTATAATAAACGATGATGCGAGTTGATAAATAAAAACAATTCTTGCGCTTCAAAAACAATAATATTTGTTTATACAAATTGTCAGGGTGGGGGTTGGGGACGTTGCGCTGTGCGCTCTCTTCAGCCATTCATCAACCACTGCATGTGCGAGCCGCAGTTACTTTTTTAACTGCCGCTAGAGGGTGCTAAAAGCACCAGTCATATTTTTAATAGGTGGTTACATAATGAGACAATGAACCTGAAGTTATGATATTGTACACGTTACATGTACATAATACATGTATATTACTTATACAGCAGTCACAGTAATCTGGCGCGCCCTGTTATCTGGGCCAGCGCGTTGTCGTGTGGTATTATTTTCAGTCATTGGGTTCATCTGAGTTCATCAGTTCGGGATTCAACGCCAAGCCGCAAGCCTGCTCTGATCGTGACGATATACCCCTTTAATGAAAGTCATGTTGTTTAGTTCGATTTATCCATGAATTATCGTAGCATTGTGCAGAATCTATGTATGAGGTGGTATAAAACAAGTACTGACTGCTTCCACTCATAGTACATTAAAACTAGCCTCCCTCAGTGATACCTGGAGCGTTCTATTTTTCCGTTGGAACCACTGAGGGAGGCTAGTTTTACTCTACCACTCGTAGCAGTCAATATTTGTATAATATGTTGTTTGATTTCAAAACCGCTCGAGATACATAGGAATACAGAGTGCAATTTTGAAACAGTTAACAGCAAACCCGATACGCGGAGTGGGATATGGATTCTGTCCGTGGATGGGTTTATATCCAACTGCTGTTGACCAATATATCAGAATCGAGTATTCAAGCTAGCTGGAGGATAATATACAAATGACTGCTACGAGTGGTACAGTAAACCTAGCCTCCCGAGGCGATCCCTGGAGTAAAGATTATGCAGCGGCCGCAAAAGTACTAGCCCATAGCAACCAATGAACTAGCCCATAGGAATCTTCCGGCTGCATGGTATCATGGTATTATAATATTGACTGATTCCAATCGTGGTACAGTAAATCTAAAATATGTATTTCCATAAAATCCACCCCAGAGGCCGTTTAAAACTGTTCATAATCATATTAAAGATATATCGCCCATGTTTGGCTAAACACGACCCATAGAATATAAAGAATTTATAAAGCAAACGAATTTTGAAAGATCGTTGTTAAACGAAAACAACAAACATTATGCAATTCGGAAGTTGGAAACTGTAAATAAAAGCGATATTTCAAACGGGCCTGATTCTGATTGACATCTGCTGACACTGACCAATCGGAAGACTGTCCACGCCCTCTGCCTGCAGGGACCCGCCTTTTATTAATTTGAGCTTTTAATTTACTGGTACTAATCCTTGACGGATTTATTTCGTTTATTGTCTCAAATGAAAGCTTATAACTTCCTTAACCTGAGAAAAATAGCAATTAAATATTTTTTACTGTCAAATTTGGCAAAGTGACCAATACCGCATTGGTCACTATGCCAACTTAATTCGGGATTAGTCACTATGGCAAATTAGGGGCGAATTGAGCTCTTCGCAATTGTGGGTTCTATAAATATATCGTTTATCTGGATGGCGCAGGGATATTATGAAGTACCAATGAAAGAGATCTCGGGTTTTGTTTGTTTAAAGAAAGAGTTTGAATACAGTTGTAATTGTATTAGGTTAAAGGGCAGGCGGAAGGTAGGGAAGTTCGAGAAAGAAGAGCAATAAGTGTTGAGCGTGAGAACTTTTGATTTTGGTCGGGATTTTTGCCTGACGGATGTGTACGAGGAATAATACATGATCCACTCGTAGGCGCCAGGGGGTCAACAAAATAATAGGGCGGACACAATATGAAACGTTGTGACAATATAAAATGGGGCTGGTTTATTAAATTCTCTGTAATTGACAACAATAGAAAGCACTAATAACATGTATAAAAAAGAGTGGTAGCGTAGTTAAATGATTAGACTTAATACTTGTTTTGTACTTTACATAATACGAGTTCCGAATGGTGTGTACGAGTAACAACTACAACGGGATCGGATACAGGCCAGTAGGACCATCATTCGTTCATGCGGCTTGTCACTCGGTATACGGTATGGGCACTGCTACACCGAGAGACGGACGGCTGGTCAGTCTCGACGACGGGGACCACCAGGGCTTGACTACACGGGGTGTCTGGACGGAGCCAGAGTGTGTATCAGACCGCACTAGCTAGGCGAACCAATGGTCATATCGACACTGCACCATTGGTTCAACGAACGAGACACCGGACTGTCATAGCTCGGTATATCGCACTGTCATGGATCGGATCGAGTCGCACATAATTATATCATTCGGAACCGCACTTCCCCGAAATCAGGAAATTTCTGGGTTTATATAGAAATCTGGGGCCTAGGAATGAATAAAACATTAGCCTAGTTTAGCGTCTTAGCTAATGAGAAGCTTGACTTCCGCGTCTAAGGGTAGAAACGTGTGCAAAATCAGGTTATACAACAGGTCCTTGTTCCTTTGTAGTTGGTACTCGTACACACCATTCGGAACTCGTATTATGTAAAGTACAAGACAAGTATTAAGTCTAATCATTTACGCTACCACTCTTTTTTATACATGTTATTAGTGCCTTCTATTGTTGTCAAATACAGGGAATTTAATAAACCAACGCCATTTCATACTGTCAACAACGTTTGTGTCGCCTTATTATTTTGTTGACTCACAATAGTGCGAATGCAACACTGGGGACAGTCGCCCCGGTTTTTTATTTTTTTTTAAAGGGGGAAATACGCCACAGCCAACAATTTGACCCATTTTAACCCTTCAAGTCCATACAAAGTGTACTCATGTGCATGTAGCTTATTGTGATTGTTATGGACACCAATTAAAAGGGAAAAACATTTATATTTAAGACTGAATTAAACTAAATTGAACTTTGTTGTCGACCAGCTAGAGTTTACAATGGACCGGAACTGTCCCCAGGCATCCGTTTGCAAACTCCAGCAGGTATGGACTAGAACAAGATTCAATTTACGCTTTTAAAATGAACAGCCATTAAGACTTAATAGCATCAATTGAAGTGTTGTTGTTTTCCATATTAAGTGCCAACAAAAAGATTGAATTTTACGCTGTTAAAAGGAAAAGTCATTTGGACTTAATAGATTAAATTTAATGCTGTAGTTATCCATTACAAACTCCAGCTGGTATAGGCCTGTGGCAACAACAAGATTAAATTTAATATATTAAAAGGAAAAGCAATTCAAACTTTTAGCGTAAATTGAATCGTTTAGTTTTCAATGCCAGTCGGAGAGTTTTAAATAGGTCATTTAATATTTCGCCTTTGGCTTATAAATGACATGAGACATTAGAGTGAAAACAGACTATTTTAATTGCACTGCGGTTTTCCATGACATTGTGCGCATAACGACCATTATCGCACACAATTAATAACACAAAACAAGCAATACAATAATAAGAACAGATGTTCCTACTTTTAATAAATGTTATGTCTAATAATTATGCAAGACTAATCTAATTACTTCCCCAATAGTACATGAACTACCATGGGCGTCGATCGCTAATAAGGGGGGGGGGCGACATGCAACTGCAGGATGGGGCGCTCCACAGCCGTAGCACAGCACCAGTTTAATTTTAGACACCACATTAACGTCATTATAATAAACGATGATGCGAGTTGGTAAATAAAAACAATTCTTGCACTTTAAAAAACTAATATTAATACTTGTTTATACAAATTTTCAGCCCGAACCGGGGGTGGGGGTTAGGATAGTTGCGCTGTGCGCCCTCTTCAGCCATTCGTCCGCCAAGTGCGAGCCGCTAGAGGGTGCTAAAAGCACCAATCATATTTTTTTTTAAGTTGGGATTTATTTTCGAATACCCTACCATTTATTTTTATTTTTCTTTGTTTGTTTTTTTGTTCACTGACCAACAATTCTCCTCTCACCGCTTTAAACGCCGCGTTCAGGCTTTACTACTATTGTTTTCTTGATATACCGGTATATAGTATAAATAGTATATGCACTAAAGCTATGCAACACGAGTGTTACTGATCTGAAAAACAACGATTTCACTGTCGATACAGTCTAATTACGAACTGTTTACAACATTTTTCATCAAGCGTCGATATGTTAATTTCAGCTGTTGCGTTTCCCAACTCGGTAAAATATGGTTTTAAATCAACTCATGTAAATTGTTTATGAAGCGATACATATAAAGTGTATACACAGAGACGGCATTGGGATGGGAACCATCTGCGGTGTAGGCATCAACGCTTTAAGCCTATTTTGCAGTTCTCAGCACGAGGAGTTGCAATGTCAACGTTTACAATTTCGGTAGAATTTCAATAACTACGTGAGGACAAGGGTGAGAGAAAAGACTGACTTATAACAGCACATTCGAGACAGGTAAGAATTGGCGATGCAGACGGTCTTCATCGTATGTATATCATTTTCCGAGCCAAAGCATGGTCGGAAGAATAGAGGAGACCAGAGGGCAAGCTTCATATGCGTGCTCTAACGCGATGCCGGAGCAGAAATGGTGGAAGAGCTGGCCGGGTGAATGGAGGACAAGGGTGATTGGAATATCCGGACGCGATCCCGCCTAGTAGTTGTGTCCTCGTCTGAGACATTATTACACGAAACTTGTAATTTTTCAGTGAGATATTAGCATATATTATATCACCCTCACAATTACATTAAATAACTGTTCTTGTCTTGATTCGATCAGTGCATGCAATTTTGATAAATTATTTTATTAAATTCCTAATGTATCTATTTCTTATTCATCCTGGGCAGCTAGATAAGTACCCAAAATGTATTTTGATGACGATGACAAGAGCAGACTAGTCGAAACTTTGAAAACTAACCAACCGGCTCTTTTCAGAGCCATCTCTTGTTCCAAAAAGAGATCATTACATGGTGTACCCGAAAGAAATCAAGAACGATATTATTATTGTTTTTATTTTTGTTTATTTTTGTTTTTGTTTGTTTTTGGGGAGAAGCCACACGATGAAGTAGTGACTTAAAATCCAAATCGAGCGTGGTTCCACAGAGGTGAAAAGTGAGGAAAGTCCCACTACTCCAACCTGATCTTAAGTCATGTCTTCAACATACGCCTTCTTTTTAACTGTCCTAAATTATGTTTTTTCTTCTCTTCTTATGACATGAAGCCCATTATGAGCGATCAGGTGAGAGTAATCCTTTGGGCACCCCCTCGCTCACTCTCAACGGCTTTCCTTAAGTGCATAACCGGCGTTCCCGACTCGAAACTTTTCTACGAACCTTTCATAAGTGCCTACCAATTCGGGCCGGACAGAATCACTGGGAAAGATCTCAGTTCCTACTATCCCGAAGACGATCTGCTGGGTATGGACATAGATGCGGGGAGTTCAGAATTGGTATTTGAAGACTCCCTCTGTACCTATGAGTTCGTACAGAAGATGCTGGAGGCAGACCACCGAGGGAGGCAGCTCATCTTCTCCAAGGACATGTTCCATTCCCTGGCAGGGCGATACGAGTTCATCCCGAAGGGGTATCGTCACATCTTCCTGATCAGGGATCCGGTGAAGGTCTTCCCGTCTTGGCACGGCATGGTCCGAGACATCACCTCGGTAAGGAAGGGAACCGACTTTGATAAAATGCCGACGGATGTTGTTCCACCGGGTTTATCATTCAAGGAAGGGTTCAAACTATTCAATCACATTAAAGACTCAAAATTAGACCCGGATCCGATTATAATCAATGCAGATGATCTAATCGGAAATCCTCGTGTAATATTATCTGCTTGTTGCAAGAGGGTTGGGATTCCATACACAGACGGCTTACTGTCTTGGGAAGAGGATAACAAAATAGCCGACGCTTGGGTTGAGAGTAGAATACTGAAACAAATCATCAAACGGAATGTAACTTGTTTCAAAAGTTTGAAAGAGAGTTGTGGATTTGGAGTACATTACAGAGAGACTGAAGGACAGTATTCTGCCGTTATATTACCTGCTGATTTGCAGCGTTGTGTAAAAGCAGTAATGCCTTATTATAAAGCCATGTACGAACATCGCTTGACTTAGAGCTAATTTAGAGCCATTGTACACTTTCTGTAAATGGGACGATACTTTATAGAGATGGTGTAAACATCTCTTTATAGCACCCATAGTTTAAAATATAGTTGTAGGCAGCTCAGGTGCGTAGCCAGAACATTTTTCTGGAGGGACGGCGATAACTTTTGGGGGAAATGTTGATCCATTTTTTTATTGAGGTCACAGACAAAATATCCTCCCTTTTAACTTAAAGGAAATATGGAGTCGAATCAGGCACCCAGCCTGAATTTTCTGTCCGGAAAATATTTTGATTGAGTAAGAAATCCATTTTAATATTTAAAAAAATGAGGTTAAATATTGAGCTTTTGGACACTAGTGGAGGGAGGACACCTCCCCCCCCCCCTTCGCCATCCTCGTATGCTAAGCGCCTCGGCCAAATAATTTTATGTGGGGCAAAGTTTGGTTTCAATTGTAACTGGAGATTGAAAGTTTGTTGGAACAAACTCACGGTAATCGGAGTAATTTCCGGTTCAGTCAATGATAATTGATGACGTCACAATCTTTGGAAAAAATCTGAAATCTTTTATTACAATAATAATAATTTCATCTTCAAAAAACCTATTCATTTTGCGTTAGAATCTGTTTAATATCCTGTTTGGACAGGAAAGGTTGTTTCAGGTACATGTCTTTTTAACAAAGGTCACATATTTTAGTTTCATCAAAAATCATGAAAAAAGTAAGATTTTATAAATCTTGATTCATAAGATATGATTCTTTCGGAATATTTGATAGATTTATATGTAATTTCAAATTCTCTCAACAGTAACATCCGGTTGAATCAGTTGATTGCGTTAATAAAGTGTATTTATATGTAATTGTGAACAATAAGTTTTATAGATTTCTATGATCATACAGACCAATAAGATGCAATATTTACCAAACAAAAGATTTTGTAAATCAGTGATATATAATTGCCATCAGCTTGGGTCCCTCGTGTATCAACTAGTTTTAAATACTTTCCCATCCTCCATTAATTACAATATTTACACGGAATATTGATGTCCATACCCATTTGAGTCAGCGTGATGCAAAAACAAATCTTCGTCCCTCTGATTGGTTCAAATGCGCGTCTCTCCAGTCTACTATCAACCTGAACATCCTCCAATCCCATCCCATCGCCTAAATTCTATACATTCCATCCCCAATTTAGTCCCTCACATCAACTTCCCCTCCCATCACAACCCCTCCCCCACAGCCAAGAACCCGACCCCATTTCCAATCTTCCATCCAATCCTATCCCAAGCCTCAGTGACGCACGAAAGTGGCGGAGGCTCAAGCCCTCAACGACCTTACATTTTGTATTTTGTACCGATCGCAGTACCACCTACAATTTCGGGGCCCTAAAGCGGGACCGGACACTCGCCATTATTAATAATAATAATAATGTGTGGACTTATATAGCGCACGTATCCACCAACTAAGTGGTGCTCAAGGCGCATATTATTACCCCTGCTCATAAGGCTCATAAGGCTCATAAATCATTCCTGAAACCATCTCAGCTCCCTAGGGAGCTGCCATTGCAGCGCATATAGGGCTAATCAACCAACTCTGCCCTCACATGTACCCATTTAACCCCTGGGTGGAGAGAAGCAATTATGGTTAAGTGTCTTGCTCAAGGACACAAGTGTCACGGCCGGGATTCGAACCCACATTCTGCTGCTAACACCAGAACTTGAGTCCGGTAAGCTAGACCGCTCGGCCACGACACTCCACGACACTTATTGTTTGTCTATTAGTTGATATTTGTATGGGCCTTCAAAATAAAGTAAAAGGACATTATCCCTCTACCAATCGAAGCCTATGCGAACAAGCCGTATTCTTGTCAATGAAGACAAGAATAGTTTGATGCCTTGACACTTCAAGAACATTTATCGTTGAAGTGTACTTAGTAACTTTATTTTTTTTAAATTGTAAAAATTATTTTAAAGAGATTTAACACTCAGTTTATCAAATCAGAGGAGACACACACTAAGTCACTCCTCTTATTTTATTTAGAGCTACCAATGAAGTACAAGTATACATCGATCATCACAGAAGCCTTTTCCTCGTCAGTCATTGGCTCCAAAATACCGGTGTCACATATCACTTGAAACATCTGAACTCTTCCATTGCACGAGGCGACGCCGAGTGTAACAGTCCATATACATTTATGTTACCCGTCCCATATCCAACCTTCTTTTCTCTCCAACCTTCCCTCTCCTCTCCAACATTCCCTCAGATATCAAACTTTCTTTTCTATCTCAAACCTCCCCTCCCATCTCCAATTACTCATAATCCCATTTAACCTTCCCATTGCATTCACAACCTCCCATCCCAATTACTCCAACCTTTCATACACCTTAAATTTACCATCCCATCCCTAACACATACATCCAGCAATCTCCAACCATACATATCCTCCACAATCTCCAAACTCCCCTCCCATCTCCAACATCCCCTCCCTATCCAAGTACCGTTCTATCTCATCCTAATCCTCCTAGTCTTGCTCAAGACTATTCTATAACATTTTATTTTTACACGATCCATTGCAATCCACATGAATATGTCCTCTGATAGAGGGCGCAACTCTCAGCCAGCGAAATCTCTCAAAGAGGCGGTTCTCGTGTAGTAATTCGGGATCATCGTGCACAGCGCCGCTAACGGCGGACATTGTGTGTGTGTGTTTGTGTGTGTGGGGGAGTGGGGTGGGTGATATGCATGGTTTGGTGACCTGACACAGTTGTGGAGGATCGAACACCTCTTATGTTCCCTGCATCCGCTATAAGAATATGAGCCTCTTGAATGGAAAATCTTGGGTGGGCCACTGCGCTACCTAACTCTTATCCCAGCCCCAATGACATCGATCCTTTACCATATTCCTCCGCAACCAGTTACCCAACCAAACCTTCCCTCCCAACCAGGTACCCAACCAAACCTGCCCTCCCATTCCCATCCTCCCCTCCCCATCCTGACATCCTTTGGATAGTATTATAGAATGAAAATGGAAATTTAATACGTTTGCAATTTGCGATAATTTATTTATAACATTTAAATGGCCACATCACTGATAACCATAAACATGTATGTCTACCAAGTTTCAATATGCATTGTTGGAATATTATTATTAAGCAGACTGTGGGCATACACTACTAAACATACTTATTCTATTATGGGATGGGGTAAGTAAACAGCTATAATTATATAGTTCCCTATAGACACCATCTTAAACATTCTATAATTAAATTATTTTTTAACTCTAAACTTTATCTTCAAGAAGCAAATTAGACGTACGTAATTAATGATTACTGAAACTGGAGAAATTAACATCCTTCACATCAATGATTAATGATTAATGAACTGGAAAATTAACATCCTTCACATTGTCTTTACCAAAACCGGGCTTAAACAAAAACATAGTTTGAGAAGTTTTTGTGAAAGGAACACTGCTTCTGTTTACTTGTTTTCAACATGATAATGTTTGTACATGATACACATTAGACGTGCACATTTTGTTTGTGTTTTCTCAACAAATTAGAGCACTACAGACAAACATTTTCCAGGATGATTTGTATCTTTACCTCTTCAAATCAAGTATAGCTTTCAGATAATAATGTCAGTACACAGTACCTCACCAGATCGCAAAATAATTTCCATATTTTTAGTTGTTATATCATTTCAAAACTATGAATTGTCCACATTTATTTTGCCATGTATATGACGCCTAGATTTTTGTAGGTCAATACATTTAATAACAATTTAATCGTCATTTCAGTAACACAAGTGCTGATTGCGATATTCAATCGAACACTCATCGCAAGCCGCGTTTCTTGTACAATTTTAATATCATTTCTATCATTATAAAACTATTGTAAAACTTACAACGGCGCAAAAATAGCACCAGCGTTTCATAATTGCCTTTTGTTTTCAAAACTATGCAGTGAATATAATCCAAATTTGATGAAGACCATAGCAAATAATTGGGCATCTTATTATTTGTTCATGGTGTAAAAGTAGTGTACAGGTAGCCAAATTCTGAAACAAAATTAAACTGTCAATTTTTCACCGCGGTGAAAGAAATTTTACTCTATACACTTTAAAGGTATTAAAAGTATATAATTAGTCTTTTCAAAAATAAACGAAATGGTCAAATTTTAATGTAAAACTTAAAGTAAAGTAGAACTTAAAGTGAAGCTGATGATGCATTGTATAAATCTTGCTAAGAAATTGTTTTGTCTGAGGTGCTGTCAATGTCAAGAAAAGTTAAATTGATGTTGCCACATCATAATGATACAAACAATCTGAATGCATCATTCACTATTTTCCCATAAACAACACATCGTATTCAAAAGAAAAGTTTCATGATGCTTGTCTAAGTATGAGAAACCATACTTATAGAAGCATACCTTCCCTTTAAGCCCCTTAATTCAAGGTACAGCATTGGTCAAGTTGGCAAAACGGATTCTAAGTGTATGCGTATACTCTCTTTGAATCATGATGTACAATAAACAACCAACCTACACAAGTTTCAGCTTCTTACGTTGTGTCTTGCACAAGAAAACAGTGAAAATACATTTAGTTTTTTATATTCATTCTAACGTGGAATTATACCTTTCCCATCCTAATTGGATGTAACAAAACTGCTAATTTAGGTATTTTGCAGATCGACAGATAGTCATTGCTATACCGTTGAACCACGAAAGAGTGCTCTAAAGTTTTTGTCCTTCCGTTTTCTGAGCTAGCATGTGATCCATGAAGTCTTAATGATGTGCATCTTCACTCAGTGAACTGCATGTACAGTGTGTCTCGCCATAATTCAGTTTGTAAAGTCAGTTTGTTAAAGGCGAGAATATACATCATTCTTCAATGAAGTATCGTTTCTCCGGATCTCTCAAGGTCCCAAAGACAATAGCTAACTGGTATAGCTATACACTGATATTTGTCAGCGTACAATGCATGGATTATGCACCCCAAGCGTACACCCAATGAAATGATATTAATATGTTCTGAAGCTTTAATATAGCATTATACTTTTATCCTGGTCCTGGTGATAAGTTGTTGCTGTTGTTTTTACCACGCTAAAGGAACCTTGCAAATGAATGGGTTTAACACGGTGCATGTTTTATCATTCCATCCAACTTCATCAGCTTTTATTTTTATCTCAGTGCAGTGCTCTGGACCAGCTTTGTTTGGCTCGCCAGTGTTCCAATCTTTGTAGTAAAACACAGTGTTGTCACTCCAACGAAAGTGCCCCGCAGTCTGGAGATCGTTGAGGCCGATCCAAACAGGGTCTTCTATTGTACCAGCAGATCTCTTCCACAGTAGTTTAACGAAGTTATTCTCATCCGAGCTGTGAATAGATAATAATAATAATAATAATAATTTATTAACTTATATTGCGCAAATTCCATAATGAGATGTTCAAATGCGCATTACAAATTTACAATTTCAAATGTACAATACAATAAAAATATATTTAAAAATATCAATAAAAGCACATCACAAAAATATCAATAAAATGCCATACAGAAAAAATGTGTTTTAAGTAATTGTTTAAAAACAGTCAAACTAGTGGATTTCCGAATATTTAATGGTAAAGCATTCCATAATTTGGGAGCAGCAAACTCAAATGCCCTATCACCCAGCGTGATTTTAGTCCGACACACCGGGTAACTAAGGAGCATGTCGTCCCTGGCACTTCTAAGATTATATTGAGATGAAGATTTTTTTTTGATAAGTTGGCATAAATATAAGGGAGCAAGACCATTTAAAATCTTATAAGTTATTAACAAAATTTTAAAATCAATCCTGAACCTCACCGGAAGCCAGTGTAAGTCAATGAACAAGGGTGTAATATGACAGTATTTTAAAGCATTACAAACCAATCTAGCGCAAGAATTTTGAACACGTTGCAGCTGGTTAATTTGAATATCAGGCAATCCATAAAGGAGACTGTTACAATAATCCAATCGGCTGGAAATGAAAGAATGAATTAATGTTTTGGTACATTGCCTAGATAAGTACTTCCTGATACGTCTAATATTATGTAAGTAATACCAGGTGACTCTGCCCAAAATGTGTGAAGAACTTCTGGCAGTGGGCCTCGGCCTCTCCCCAAGATTTGGCAAGACCGAAGAACTCGTAGCAGTTGTCACCAAAGCGAGTCCAGAACGGTGGGCACTCGTAGTCGATATCAGCGAAGGCTAATCCGATGGTAACTGACAACAGAAACAAACCTTTCCAGAAATTAGCCATGTTTGATGCTGTAAAATGTATCTCAATGAATAGCACGCCCTGTTGCAAATCTCGAATGTTGCTGTTTGGGGGAATGCTACGACTTATAAATATTTCAACGAGTCGTTTTATTTGTACATGTTGTACATGTTTGTACATGGGTGTTGTGGCCGAGCGGTCTAGCTTACCGGATTCAAGTTCTGGTGTTAGCAACATAATGTGGGTTCGAATCACGGCCGTGACACTTGTGTCCTTGAGCAAGACACTTAATCATAATTGCTTCTCTCCACCCAGGGGTTAAATGGGTACCTGTGAAGGCAGAGTTGGTTTGCTCTATATGCGCTAGAAATGGCAGCAATTGAGCTGTATACTCCCCAGGGAGCTGAGATGGTTTCAGGAATGATTTATGAGCCTTATGAGCCTTATGAGCAGGGATAATAATATAATGCGCCTTGAGCACCACTTAGTTGGTGGATACGTGCGCTATATAAATCCACACATTATTATTATTATTATTATTATGTTCATGTAGCTTATTGTGATTGTTATAGCCATTCAATTTATGCTTTTAAAAGTACAAACCATTATTTAAGACTAAAATATTCTAAATTGAATTTTGTTGTTGAATCTTACTGTTGTCGACCAGCTGGAGTTTACAATGGACCGGAACTGTATAATAATGCACAACTAATGAACTACCATGGGCGTCCATTGTAAACTCCAGCAGCTATGGACAAAAACAAAATTCAATTTACGCTTTTAAAATGAACAGCCATTAAGACTTAATAGCATCTATTGAATTATTGTTTTCCATTGTATAGTGGGCAACAACAAGATTAAATTTAATCTATTAAAAGGAAAAGCAAGTTAGACTTTTAGCGTAAATTGAATCGTTTAGTTTTCAAAGCCAGTCAAAGCTAGATCATTATCGCACAAAATAACACAAAACATGCAATACAATAATAAGAACAGATGTTCATACTTTTAATAAATGACTAATAATTATGCAAGACTAATTACTTCCCCGATAGTACATGAAGTACCATGGGCGTCGATCGCTACGGGGGGTTTGGGGACATGCAAGCAGTGGCGAAACCAGAATTTGGCCAACAGCATGGGGCGCTCTCCGGCCGAAGCACAGCATCAATTTAATGTTAGACATTATAACATCATTATAATAAACGATGATGCGAATTGATAAATAAAAACAATTCTTGCGCTTCAAAAACAATAATATTTGTTTATACAAATTGTCAGGGTGGGGGTTGGGGACGTTGCGCTGTGCGCTCTCTTCAGCCATTCATCAACCACTGCATGTGCGAGCCGCAGTTACTTTTTTTAACTGCCGCTAGAAGGTGCTAAAAGCACCAGTTATATTTTTAATAGGTGGTTACATAATGAGACAATGAACCTGAAGTTATGATATTGTACACGTTACATGTACATAATACATGTATATTACTTATACAGCAGTCATAGTAATCTGGCGCGCCCTGTTATCTGGGCCAGCGCGTTGTCGTGTGGTATTATTTTCAGTCATTGGGTTCATCTGAGTTCATCAGTTCGGGATTCAACGCCAAGCCGCAAGCCTGCTCTGATCGTGACGATATACCCCTTTAATGAAAGTCATGTTGTTTAGTTCGATTTATCCATGAATTATCGTAGCATTGTGCAGAATCTATGTATGAGGTGGTATAAAACAAGTACTGACTGCTTCCACTCGTAGTACATTAAAACTAGCCTCCCTCAGTGATACCTGGAGCGTTCTATTTTTCCGTTGGAACCACTGAGGAGGCTAGTTTACTCTACCACTCGTAGCAGTCAATATTTGTATAATATGTTGTTTGATTTCAAAACCGCTCGAGATACATAGGAATACAGAGTGCAATTTTGAAACAGTTAACAGCAAACCCGATACGCGGAGTGGGATATGGATTCTGTCCGTGGATGGGTTTGTATCCAACTGCTGTTGACCAATATATCAGAATCGAGTATTCAAGCTAGCTGGAGGATAATATACTAATGACTGCTACGAGTGGTACAGTAAACGTAGCCTCCCGAGGCGATCCCTGGAGTAAAGATTATGCAGCGGCCGCAAAAGTACTAGCCCATAGCAACCAATGAACTAGCCCATAGGAATCTTCCGGCTGCATGGTATCATGGTATTATAATATTGACTGATTCCAATCGTGGTACAGTAAATCTAAAATATGTATTTCCATAAAATCCACCCCAGAGGCCGTTTAAAACTGTTCATAATCATATTAAAGATATATCGCCCATGTTTGGCTAAACACGACCCATAGAATATAAAGAATTTATAAAGCAAACGAATTTTGAAAGATCGTTGTTAAACGAAAACAACAAACATTATGCAATTCGGAAGTTGGAAACTGTAAATAAAAGCGATATTTCAAACGGGCCTGATTCTGATTGACATCTGCTGACACTGACCAATCGGAAGACTGTCCACGCCCTCTGCCTGCAGGGACCCGCCTTTTATTAATTTGAGCTTTTAATTTACTGGTACTAATCCTTGACGGATTTATTTCGTTTATTGTCTCAAATGAAAGCTTATAACTTCCTTAACCTCCCAAAATAGCAATTAAATATTTTTACTGTCAAATTTGGCAAAGTGACCAATACCGCATTGGTCACTATGCCAACTTAATTTGGGATTGGTCACTATGGCAAATTAGGGGCGAATTGAGCTCTTCGC
Organism: Zoroaster sp. YZ-2022; assembly: GCA_029582265.1. Taxonomy (NCBI): domain Eukaryota; kingdom Metazoa; phylum Echinodermata; class Asteroidea; order Forcipulatida; family Zoroasteridae; genus Zoroaster; species Zoroaster sp. YZ-2022. The sequence goes on from CM055829.1 coordinate 5,018,635, forward strand.
AATTGTGGGTTCTATAAATATATCGTTTATCTGGATGGCGCAGGGATATTATGAAGTACCAATGAAAGAGATCTCGGGTTTTGTTTGTTTAAAGAAAGAGTTTGAATACAGTTGTAATTGTATTAGGTTAAAGGGCAGGCGGAAGGTAGGGAAGTTCGAGAAAGAAGAGCAATAAGTGTTGAGCGTGAGAACTTTTGATTTTGGTCGGGATTTTGCTCTGACGGATGTGTACGAGGAATAATACATGATCCACTCGTAGGCGCCAGGGGTCCAACAAAATAATAGGGCGGACAATATGAAACGTTGTGACAATATAAATGGGGCTGGTTTATTAAATTCTCTGTAATTGACAACAATAGAAAGCACTAATAACATGTATAAAAAGAGTGGTAGCGTAGTTAAATGATTAGACTTAATACTTGTTTTGTACTTTACATAATACGAGTTCCGAATGGTGTGTACGAGTAACAACTACAACGGGATCGGATACAGGCCAGTAGGACCATCATTCGTTCATGCGGCTTGTCACTCGGTATACGGTATGGGCACTGCTACACCTAGAGACGGACGGCTGGTCAGTCTCGACGACTGGGACCACCAGGGCTTGACTACACCGGGTGTCTGGACGGAGCCAGAGTGTGTATCAGACCGCACTAGCTAGGCGAACCAATGGTCATATCGACACTGCACCATTTGTTCAACGAACGAGACACTGGACTGTGATAGCTCGGTATATCGCACTGTCATGGATCGGATCGAGTCGCACATATATCATTCGGAACCGCACTTCCCCGAAATCAGGAAATCTCTGGGTTTATATAGAAATCTGGGGCCTAGGAATGAATAAAACATTAGCCTAGTTTAGCGTCTTAGCTAATGAGAAGCTTGACTTCCGCGTCTAAGGGTAGAAACGTGTGCAAAATCAGGTTATACAACAGGTCATTGTTCCTTTGTAGTTGGTACTCGTACACACCATTCGGAACTCGTATTATGTAAAGTACAAGACAAGTATTAAGTCTAATCATTTACGCTAGCACTCTTTTTTATACATGTTATTAGTGCCTTCTATTGTTGTCAAATACAGGGAATTTAATAAACCAACGCCATTTCATACTGTCAACAAAGTTTGTGTCGCCTTATTATTTTGTTGACTCACAATAGTGGGAATGCAAAACTGGGGACAGTCTCCCCGGTTTTTTAATTTTTTTTTAAAGGGGGAAATACGCCACAGCCAACAATTTGACCCATTTTAACCCTTCAAGTCCATACCAAGTGTACTCATGGGCATGTAGCTTATTGTGATTGTTATGGACACCAATTAAAAGGGAAAAACATTTATATTTAAGACTGAATTAAACTAAATTGAACTTTGTTGTCGACCAGCTAGAGTTTACAATGGACCGGAACTGTCCCCAGGCATCCGTTTGCAAACTCCAGCAGGTATGGAATAGAACAAGATTCAATTTACGCTTTTAAAATGAACAGCCATTAAGACTTAATAGCATCAATTGAAGTGTTGTTGTTTTCCATATTAAGTGCCAACAAAAAGATTGAATTTTACGCTGTTAAAAGGAAAAGTCTATTTGACTTAATAGATTAAATTTAATGCTGTAGTTATCCATTACAAACTCCAGCTGGTATAGGCCTGTAGCAACAAGATTAAATTTAATATATTAAAAGGAAAAGCAATTCAAACTTTTAGCGTAAATTGAATCGTTTAGTTTTCAATGCCAGTCGGAGAGTTTTTAAATAGGTTCATTTAATATTTCGCCTTGGCTTATAAATGACATGAGACATTAGAGTGAAAACAGACTATTTTAATTGCACTGCGGTTTTCCATGACATTGTGCGCATAACGACCATTATCGCACACAATTAATAACACAAAACAAGCAATACAATAATAAGAACAGATGTTCCTACTTTTAATAAATGTTATGTCTAATAATTATGCAAGACTAATCTAATTACTTCTCCAATAGTACATGAACTACCATGGGCGTCGATCGCTAATAAGGGGGGGGGGGGCGACATGCAACTGCAGGATGGGGCGCTCCACAGTTTAATTTTAGACACCACATTAACGTCATTATAATAAACGTTGATGCGAGTTGGTAAATAAAAACAATTCTTACACTTTAAAAAACTAATATTAATACTTGTTTATACAAATTTTCAGCCCGAACCGGGGGTGGGGGTTAGGATAGTTGCGCTGTGCGCCCTCTTCAGCCATTCGTCCGCCAAGTGCGAGCCGCTAGAGGGTGCTAAAAGCACCAATCATATTTTTTTTAAAGTTGGGATTTATTTTCGAATACCCTACCATTTATTTTTGTTTTTTGTTTTTGTTTTTTTGTTCACTGACCAACAATTCTCCTCTCACCGCTTTAAACGCCGCGTTCAGGCTTTACTACTATTGTTTTCTTGATAATTATACTGGTATATAGTATAAATAGTATATGCACTAAAGCTATGCAACACGAGTGTTACTGATCTGAAAAACAACGATTTCGCTGTCGATACAGTCTAATTACGAACTGTTTACAAATTTGATCAACAAGCGTCGGTATGTTAATTTCAGCTGTTGCGTTCCCCAACTCGGTAAAAATTTAATATGGTTTTAAATCAACTCATGTAAATTGTTTATGAAGCGATACATATAAAGTGTATACACAGAGACCCTTGG
>CM055829.1:5021817-5055772 GCA_029582265.1 Zoroaster sp. YZ-2022
TTGACACTATAATACACTAACACATAATTTGACACTATAATACACTAACACATAATTTGACACTATAATACACTAACACATAATTTGACACTAATACATGTACAGCCAAATCAATATGAAATTAATGAAATTAAGCGACTTTTATAATCACTGCCTGTACAAAGCAATTTCTCCACATCAACACTGCCAACTGTCTGATCATGCATTAGCTTCCACAATATTGGTTACCATGTTCAGTAGGTAAATTGTACATATATATAAAGCTAGCCACCAGCAATCCTCACACAAGAACAGTAAAATGCTTTTGAAAGGGACAAAATGTGTCATGGTATAATAAAGATATAAGTTTGTAATATCTGAAACATAAGCTGGATTAGATTTCTGACATTAAAATACCTGAAATTGTAAATATGGACTTGGTTTAAGATATTTTCAATCCAGGAATGAACCCAAAATGTCTGGAACATATCAAATTGTGTTGGGATTAAGAAAGGCACTAGTTGTCTTTTGTGGGGGAAAAAAACTTGAAAAGGCAGGATAGCACCTTCATCCCAACACAATGCAGGATTTATGTTTAAGACAATTTGGGAAGAATGTCTGAAACCTAATCCGGCCAGTTCACGGCAATTTCATGATGACACAGCACCGTGAAAACGCCATGAAATACTCTTGGAATTCCTTCGCGTTAAAACACTGTGAAAACGCCATGAACTTCTTGTGGCAATTTTGGGGCAGCTCATTCATTCTCGAGAGTGCCGTGAATTTGCCCTGAAATCGCACTGTAAACATTATTGCCAATATCTGAGAGATAGAGACACCATGAAATTGACATGAAATCATGGTGAACTGTTATTTCACGGCAAAACGAATTTTCAGGGCATTTTCAGGGTAAAGTTATTCATAGTGTAAAATAGCATCCATCCTGTCATTATTTCTGTTGGGTTATTTTCAAACTCACCCGGTTGATGGCCGTTTTTCTTCCTCCGTTTTCACCTCCTGTTCTGGTAAGGGAGTCTGTCCATTTCTTCTGTTCATTTCAAGTCTAAGAAGCTAATTAAAGGTTGGGTATAGAATTGTAAATTCAAAAAATAACCAAATTGCGTATAAATTGAAATGTTAACTTGGTGTACAGCTGATCATGATGGTGTCATATTTTCCATAGAAATAGTTCACCACATTCTGGATTATGCAGAAATGAACTCATGATGATGTCACGCATCAATCGTACAACCATAATTATAGACACATCAATAGTACTTAAATGCCCATGACAGTTTAGACAATCTTATTGGAAAAAAACGTAATCACGTGGGGGGTGAATTAACAGATGGTAAAATCTGAGCAGTGCGTATGTGCAAGCTGTTCGCTAGCCGTTTCGCATCATGTGCCTAACTCATGTACTTATTCAAAAAAATATATAGAAATTTTTTTCATTTTGAAAATGAAATTGATACGGGCATTAACCCTCCTACACATGGAGGCCACTCCGATCCACTAAATTGATACGGGCATTAACCCTCCTACACATGGAGGCCACTCCGATCCACTAAATTGATACGGGTATTAACCCTCCTACACATGGAGGCCACTCCGATCCACTAAAATTGATACGGGCATTAACCCTCCACACATGGAGGCCACTCCGATCCACTAAATTGATACGGGCATTAACCCTCCCACACATGGAGGCCTCCGATCCACTAAATTGATACGGGCATGAACCCTCCTACACATGGAGGCCACTCGATCCACTAAATTGATACGGGCATTAACCCTCCCACACATGGAGGCCACTCCGATCCACTAAATTGATACGGCATTAACCCTCCCACACATGGAGTCCACTCCGATCCACTAAATTGATACGGGCATTAACCCTCCACACATGGAGAGCCACTCCGATCCACTAAATTGATCGGCATTAACCCTCCTACACATGGAGGCCACTCCGATCCACTAAATTGATACGGGCATTAACCCTCCTACACATGGAGGCCACTCCGATCCACTAAATTGATACGGGCATTAACCCTCCTACACATGGAGTCCACTCCGATCCACTAAATTGATACGGGCATTAACCCTCCTACACATGGAGGCCACTCCGATCCACTAAATTGATACGGGCATTAACCCTCCTACACATGGAGGCCACTCCGATCCACTAAATTGACACGGGCATTAAAGAATAGGAATGAAAGTTTGACACTTGGTCTTTACTGCATGTTAATGACCCGTTTTTTGTGTGGTCATGGGCGATAAGGACCGAGCCATGCGACAAACTGTTATTCCCTTAGTAGATGACATGTGAGTGTTCCAGCAATCAAATGAGAAGGATCTGTGTGTGTGTCATATAATAATAATAATAATAATAATAATAATAGTTTGGTATCCACCAAACTGGTGCTCAAGGCGCATTACATTATTATCCCTGCTCATCAGGCTCATAAATCATTCCTGAAACCATCTCAGCTCCCTGGGGAGTATACAGCTCAATTGCTGCCATTTCAGTGCATATGGGCTAATCAAACACAACAACCAACTCTGCCCTCACAGGTACCCATTTACCCCTAGGTGGAGAGAAGCAATTATGGTAAAGTGCCTTGCTCAAAGACACAAGTACCCCGGTCATGGTTGGGATTCGAACCTACATGTTGACGACTCAGCCATCAGAACACAAATCAGACCATTGTGCATGTACATCCATCTTGTTGATATTTAATACAAATCACTTCATCAAATCGATGCTAACATAACAAAATCTTGCAGTTTTACCAGTACTCAGTTGTTTACTTACATAAATCACAGTTCCCCAAAATGCAAGAACGGAGGTTGGTAGCAAAAGCGTCTTAAGGTATCGTACCGGTGTCTAGCCAGAAGAAAAAAAAGGAAAGACAAAATTTAATGTTTTAAAACAACTTTCAGATTCATTTGACAATGACGTTTCCTTAAAACCCTGGTCCACAAAAAGAAGGCCCCTCCCAACCCAATATTATGTGCATGCAAGCCACACTGTCCTTTCCAAGTTCAACTCAAGCCCCCAAGTCAACTGTAAGTAAAAGACTATGAGTGTAAGACTAATTGCAGTGACACCATGTGGAATCTCAATTGAGTAGTAATTAGTTCTGAAAAGAACTGGGGGTACAACTCAAAGACTAAAAGCCACACTGTCCTTTCTAAGTTCAACTCAGCCCCCAAGTCAACTGTAAGTAAGACTATATCTGATTACATACACAAACACACACTCTTTCTATATACATGAATGTCTGTATGTGTACTGTGATATACATGTACATAGCCATGTATGTGTACAGCTGGTTTAGCATCAGGCAGCAGTGGTGATTTTTTAACATACATGTACATGTGTTGTATCAGGACATGCAATGTAGTCATTACTATAGGTCCTGCCCCTTGAAGTCACAGAAATTTGCGAGTCAAGTCCGACGTATGATCAAGTCAAGTCATTTACTTGAATCATTACAACTCTATTATTCACCTCCTTCTCCAAGAAGTTGAACTCTGCAGCGCAGGTGTACAGCATCGTGTGGAAATCTCTGTAGTCAGAGAACTTGGATCGGAAGAGATTCCCAATGTGTGCCTATGTACAAAGAACATAACCGGGATCATTTGATTTGATTTTTTATCCTACACTGAGGTATCGATAAAGCACTCAGTGCTTTCTGAGTATATGCAGGAAAAGAAAACCCCATATGTGATTCGGGTGATATGTGGAATAATCTACCATAACACCTCGATTTATACTTCATGTTTTCAAAAAATAAAACTTCTTTAATCAGTAAATTGATTTACTCTAAAAGGCCACCAAAAGTTTTTACAAGTCACATAGTCTATACTGTTTTGGTATAACTTGAATAAATAAAGGGGGAAAAGGAGGGAAAAAAAGAAAAACTATTTGACTGAAAGCCATGACCTCCTGCTTACTTTTGCAGATGTTTTAACTTCTCGCACCCCTTTATTTATTGCCATTCATGTAAATTTACAATATGAGTTTGGTGTGGCCCTCCCTCTTTTTAAGCATTTCGCCCCACCCCTTTTGCCATTTTGCTCTTGAACAGTTTAAAATGTATTGATTGATTCCCCATGAGGTATAGTCCTGCTGTCAGAACAACAAGGTCGTATCTAAAAAATGCAACATGGTCATACGTGCAATATTGCATAAATTTGCATACATTAAAACAGAGTCTTCATCCATGGGTTTTGCGTGTTCATCCTGCAACTCTGTAAAAAGATACGGTCTTGTTGCCCTGAGCAAAATCCATGTCTGCAACAAGGTCGTAACTATGATACGACCTTGTTGCACTGAGCAAAATCCATGTCTGCAACAAGGTCGTAACTACATGTATGATACGACCTTGTTGCACTGATGCGATGATATAGTCCCTAAACTGTATAATCAGATCTATACATTGAAATTACAGTTTCTAAGCTGAAGAACCGTCTTGATACTTACATCGTCTTCAATGCTTAGGATTCTTGATAACAGAAGCTTACAACTCAGCATTAAAACAACAAGTCCGGTCCCTTCCACACCCTAGATATAAAAAAAACAGGTAATATCTAAATAGCAGTGTATACCTTTGATACTCTAGATAAAAAGACAAATGATCAGTTTTACATTTAAATTTACTTTGTGTAAAGTTGATGGTGTCAAACATTCCTTGCAGAATAGACAAAGGTTATTCCCAAATTGGAAGAGCTGTGGCAGGGTATCAAAGTTAAGCAACATTGACCTCAGGTTGAGTTTTTTTTAAGGAACTTACCATAGTAATGATGGCATGCGGAGACTTATATTTCCAAAGTGAAGCAATCAACAACATGACCTGGTTTAAGGAACATCAAACACAATAACAGCTTCAATATTTTATTTCTCGTGGGGGGGGGGGGGCCCCTCAATCAAAAATATTTGCAAGAAAAATTGAGCAACCTCTTCACTGGACAAATTTCTAGCTACGTGCCTGGAAGCTATTGTGTGTAATTGAAAATGTTAAACACATGTGTTAACAGTGGCAAATCATGCAAGTGGGAAGTACCAAGGTATTGGGCATGGGGATTCAGGCCTGTTGAAATTTCATGACTAAATCCCAGCACGAGCACATGGACTGTTTCATTTCATACAATATGTATATTGGTATTTCTTTAGAAGAAAATCATTTTTGGAGAAAGGCACTATAAAAATGTATTCTTGTGTTATTAACCCTTTCACTACCATTGGCGACTTTAGTGGACAACAACACATACCCCCTGTTGCTTACCATTGGCGACTTAAGTCGACCAAGGTCATCATACACACAACACTTAATTGGGAGTATCATGACCAGCTTTTAAAACAGCTGTATTTTTCCCTTCTTCGCAGTCCATACCCATGCTATATATGGTTGGAAAGACTGATTCCTTATCTTTCTAATGGTATAGCCCAACCTACATGTTGCTATTATAGAAATCAGACATAATACAAGTCAATCCTTTCAATGGCCATTTGCCCTTTGGAATGCCATACACTTGTGTACAAAATGCTCTCTGTGTTTGTGAAACAAAGTCAGGGGAATAAAACAAATAACCCGATAATTTTATATGCAATGCCAATGATTTTGGTATCATATATGAAAGGGAATTTCGTAAGCAACAATCATTTCATTGTATATATCTTTCTCCAACAAATTCTTCATGAAGAAAAACGAGTTTTAAAAAAGTGCCTGTTAGTGGATGCATACTGTTGTGCAATAATGTGTGAATTCATGCATGACTGGGCAAACAATTCGGTAACCAGTGGGACATCCTGTTGAAAGGGTTAAATGTCTCAACTATCGCTAAGTGAGAATTTGGTTGAGGGAAGAACCAATATCAGGCAACTCGTTTCTCAACTACCACTATAAAGCAAGAATTTGGTTCAGGGAAGAACCAATATCAGGCAACTCGTTTCTCAACTACCACTATAAAGCAAGAATGTGGTTGAGGGAAGAACCAATATCAGGCAACTCGTTTCTCAACTACCACTATAAAGCAAGAATTTGGTTGAGGGAAGAACCAATATCAGGCAACTCGTTTCTCAACTACCACTATAAAGCAAGAATGTGGTTGAGGGAAGAACCAATATCAGGCAACTCGTTTCTCAACTACCACTATAAAGCAAGAATTTGGTTCACGGAAGAACCAATATCAGGCAACTCGTTTCTCAACTACCACTATAAAGCAAGAATGTGGTTCAGGGAAGAACCAATATCAGGCAACTCGTTTCTCAACTACCGCTATAAAGCAAGAATGTGGTTCAGGGAAACCCATGGGGACTTTACAGGGTCTTCTCTACATTGTGATTAGTATTCTCTTATCACAGGGAGCTATTCCGCATGCATTTTCACTGTTCTACTGTACATGTATTTTTAAGTATAAGGTTCCACATGAGATATTTCAGAGATTTTTCATGTCGCTCAGTCCTTGTTTGAGAGAATATGTGTTTAAAATTTCACGATGCTAGCATATTTGAAACTGATGAAATTATGTCCCAGTAGAATAAAATGTGTCAATATCAGGAGTGTGATTTGACAAAAGTTTAGAGGACAGAGCGCCCCCCCCCCCCCCTGAACCTCCTGGATGTTTAATTCGGTTTTTACTTTTCTTCTTTTGTGAACATTTTTAGGCAAAGGGAGATTTGTAAAAAATCCTGAAATCAGGAAAAATCCTGAGAAATCAGTCCTGAAATATACAATAAAACGAACTAGGATTCAGTGCAGTTTTTTCACTTTTACTAGCCCGCTGGACTACTAAGAGAGAGGTTTGACTAGTTCTCTACCATTTTAACAGGCATTTGGCTAGCAGACCACTGGCAAATTCAAACCCTGGAACTGTGGGAAGCCAGCTAATTAATAACTCACACATGAACATGGCCAGCACGTTAGTCCACATTTTCATCAGGGCAGGGTCGGTGAAAAACTTGTCGACTACCGAGCGATGAGAAAGGATGTTGGTGAGATCACTGATTACCGGCCAATAGCAATGTTGTCGCATTACGTGATGCTCACAGTTGACGACTTGGCAGTTCCTATGAGCACCAGGAACCCCTGAATAAAGTAAACAAAATAATCATCATAATAATTGTTCAGTACTTACATTAATTAACCCTCCTACACATGGAGGCCACTCCGATCCACAAAATTCTGCTCTTGAGCAACCTTCAGTACATACATGTACATGTACAAGCCTGCTGTCCTTTCCAAGTAATCTTACAAAATCAACTGTGTGCCACCCAAGGCCACTGTAAATGTTTGAACATGTTAGTATGGCCTGCAATGTATCGATTGGAGACCACCTTACCCTGTAATCTCAGTGGTGTGACAGTGCACAGAAGGGTAACCATAGGAGGCCACTGGCAACAGCTAATGGTTTGGAGTGGCCTGGATGGGTTGTTTCAAAAATTGCAGATTGTAGGAGGGTTAAAGATGTATTGCCCATGTTTTCAATATTTTAACAGCAATTTTCACTTTCTGTGGAATAAGACTACATGTATATCGTTTCGGTTTGCAGTAACACCATGTGTTTATCTCAACTAATGAGAAGCTGAGGTACAGGTTCTGAAAAGAACCTTGTCGTACAACTCGTATCTCAACCTTAGTTAAGTGAGAAAGGTTCAAGGGAGTACCAATTTCGGTCAACTCGTTTTTCTCTACTGTCGCTAAGTGAGAAAAATGCTTCAGGGAGAACCATGGGGACTTCACAGGTTATTCGTAACGTTTCGATTAGCCTGCTCTAATCTTCGTCAGGAAAATGAAGAAGTTTACCGATGCAACTCCTTATTAAGTAGTATTTGCTGGAATTATGTGTAGAATGGGAAGTGTTCCGATTGGTGCCACTGTTGTGTGATGTGTTGTGATTGGTTGCCACCGAGGCATTGTTCTTTTTGTGTGTGTTTCCTGCTGTGTGAGTTGCCTGCTCGCTGAGGCGTGTCAGTTGACAGTGGGGTGTGAGTGTTGGTGGATGGTAGGATTGAATGCCAAATGTCGCTGATGAAAAAGCCGATGTCCTGGGGGACAGTGTCGTGTTTATGAATCTCAATAGCTTCTCTGATACGACAGGTGTACCAGTGCTTCTCCGGGGCTATGATCTTTGCATTCTGCCAGTCAATGATGTGGTCTAAATCAGTGGAGTGTTTGATGATCGCAGATTTGTCACATTCCCCTCTGCGGCCGTGGGCCTTGTGTTCATTGAGCCTGGTCGTAAGGTCTCTGCGGGTCTCGCCAATGTACACTTTAACACAAGTGGAAGGAATTCGGTAAACCCCAGCTTGACGGCTGGGATCATGTCTGTCCTTGTGGGTGTGTAACTTCGTTTCCAACTTGTTTCGAGTCCAGTAGCAGACCTTAATGTCAGCTTCCCTCAGGATATGCTGAATTTTGTGTGAAGTGTGGCCAATGTACGGTAGGACGGCAATAGGTTTTTCGGTTGCGTCAGAGGATTGTGGAGCGTTCCTATTCGGGAGGAACTTAAGCTTATCAGGTCTGTACCCATTATCTCTTAACACAGTGTTAAGATGTTTCAACTCGGATGGCAAGTGCTCTTTATCACTGATAGTGTGTGCCCTTCGAAGTAGGATGCGATTCACAGAGGATTTCACGGATGGTGGGTGGAACGACCGGGCATTTAGGTAGCGGTCTGTGTGTGTAGGTTTTCTGTAAACCGAATGCCCAAGTGAGCCATCAACCCGTTTGGAAATGAGTACGTCAAGGAAAGGCAATGAGTCGGATGTCTGTTTCCATGGTGAATTGAATGCTCGGATGTTGCTGGTTGAGGTGACCGAGGAAGTCACTCAGTTTGTCGGAACCGTGCTGCCAAATGATGAAAGTATCATCTACATATCGAAGCCATAGTTTGGGTTTGTATCGTGCCGTCTCGAGGGCTTTCTGTTCGAAATCTTCCATGAAGTTATCCATTTTCAAAAGAGAACAAACATTTTTACAGGAAATTATTGGTAAAAAAGTGAAAAGCACAGGCAATAGATGTTTGTATTATGCAAACTACTTCTATAACAGCGAAAATGGAAAATAATGTTGAATTAAAAATTAAACCTAAAATAAAAACATGTGAAAGTTTTTTGTTGATTTCTCAAAAATGTGACCACTAATTGTGAAGAAGAATTTCCACGGGTTTAGTTTGATGGCAGTAGGCTTGGGCGATATCGATTTTTTTCATCCACGATATATCATCAAACATATATCGCGATATTCGATAATATCGCGATTATTTTTGTTTTTCACGCATTAGTGCTTTAGAGCCGGTAATGACAGGGACGTACCCATCTACAAGCGTCACAATAAATTGCCAGTGCTTTCCTGCGAGACACGTGCAATTGCGCCATTCACGAGTGCAACATACATGTATGGGGCGGGTTTTCGCTACCCTAACCAGAAAGAAAACAGCACAGCTACGCAAAAATGCGAACGTAACCAGACAATTGTTTTCAGTTTATGACATGTTCAGTCATCAAAGTTTCTCAAAATAGAACTTACTCGTGAGTGCTAGTAACTTGAAAGATATACTGGTATACGAACAATCACTTAATCATGTTTAACACTTTTTACAATCCGCCATCTTGAAACTAAGCGTAACCGATCACATGCACAAAGTTCGGTTTATGTTTGGTCGAAGTGTATTCAAACCTCGAATGTTGTTATCAACCACGGTGCGTTTCAGCACACTGCAGCGACGCGATCAGAATGTGAATCAGCTGCAAGTCATTGGTCATCTGAATGGCCAGATCCTCGTTGCTGAAGAGCTGGACACTGATGTGGACGACACGGCTGGAGAGCTTGTCCGAGTGGGTGGAGATGGCTAGGGACATGGCAATGCGGCCGTAGAACTTCACAAATGACTTCCTGGGGGGAGTTCCTGGGGGGAGCACACAGATACAGTGTAGGGATAAAAGGCAGGATAATGTAGAATTGGTTTGAGGAGCAGTGTTCCTGATGTCATTGAGGAAAAGTGCTTTTGGCCAATCAAAAACTGTCATTCAAAATTACTAAATGGCCAAATTAGATTTGTTGTTAAGCTGCATGCCTAGAAATTTATCCTAGAAACCTTATCACCAATAATTAGTCAAGCATGTGTCTTTTTGTACATACACACATATTGGATTTAGCAGAGTTTTGGCTAGTATGTGTTTCGTAGATAAATTGTCCATTGTCTTAACAAGTAAAGACTGTTTACGGTAATACCATGTGAAAAAAATATCTTTTGAGTGGTAATTAGTTCTGAAAAATAACTGGTGGTTACAGCTTGACGTTTCGATCAGTATTCTATAAGATCAGAGCATACTGATCAAAACGTCGAGTTGTAACAACCAGTTTTTACTACTCAAAAGAGACTATTTTCACATGGTGTCACCGCAAATAGTCTTTTCTTATGCTTTTTACCATGCAAAGCTACAAATCTTAATTATCTTATCTTCAGTCCCTCCAGCTTCTATTGGAACAAGCTTGTCAGAAACAATGGTGCCCTTTTGTATGTGTGTTTACCTGATAACATGGTTATGTAACAAATTTGATTGGACAAGAGGAGATTTTGTGAACAGCTGCCAATGATGTCACAAACACAGCTGCTATCATTACAATGCACACAAAGTTTGTCAAATGTCAATTTATTTTTAGAAGTAAGGCAAACAATGTTTACTTAAAATGATAAAAAAATTGGCGTAAATTTTTTTTTCAAAGCATTACCATCAAACAATGACAAATGTTTTAAAAAGAGGCTAGAGAATACCTTATATGTATTGTCAGGCAGCATTTTAAGGAGAAGGGTGACAATTTTCTCTGGGAACTCAAAGATGACGGCCCAGAAAAGTAGTTCCTCAACGAAATTCATCGGAACTAGAGGATACACAACGGCAGGATTACCTAGAATGAAAGGAAAAAGCGAGGTGAAATTATACAAATCTTTGACACGACGAAGCCAATGGCACCATTCAGGCATCATTTTATTGTTCCATACCATGCTACACAGTGATCCTAGTATTAAGTCCATCATTTGAATGATTAAATAAACTCATTTTAGGAGTAAGATTTAGGAGTTATTATCATAGTATATATTAATCGAAATGTCAAGTTATCTCACCACCAGATCTTCTCAGAACCAACAATTATTGCCTAAATTCATTTTATATATAAACCAGAACTGCTTCTGGCTTCATCTCATCCTCTTGTTGTACATGAAACAGGACTTTTTTCTCGTCCATATTTGTTATCACAGAATAAACTATTTCCTCGCAACCGTTACATACAACACTGGGAAAGTTGTCAAAACTGCTTCTATGGGTACATATTTGCTTACTTTCTTTGAATCAAGATGCATTATACAACTCAGTCATAAGAAAAGTTTGAAAAAGCATTCCGATTTTATTTACAGAATACAAATGGAGCAAAATGAGAGGACTTCAGACAAAATAATTGTTAGGATGATTGGTATGTTTACCCCAATAGTTCACTTTAGGATAATAATTTAGTAATTTGGTAATAACTCATGTTGTACATGTACCTTTATTGTACCTTCCCTAAATGCCCTGACCAGCCCTGACAATAGCCACTCATTTATTGTACCTTCCCTAAATGCCCTGACAATAGCCACTCATTTATTGTACCTTCCCTAAATGCCCTGACAATAGCCACTCATTTATTGTACCTTCCCTAAATGCCCTGACAATAGCCACTCATTTATTGTACCTTCCCTAAATGCCCTGACAATAGCCACTCATTTATTGTACCTTCCCTAAATGCCCTAACAATAGCCACTCATTTATTGTACCTTCCCTAAATGCCCTGACAATAGCCACTCATTTATTGTACCTTCCTTAAATGCCCTGACAATAGCCACTCATTTATTGTACCTTCCCTAAATGCCCCGACAATAGCCACTCATTTATTGTACCTTCCCTAAATGCCCCGACAATAGCCACTCATTTATTGTACCTTCCCTAAATGCCCCGACAATAGCCACTCATTTATTGTACCTTCCCTAAATGCCCCGACAATAGCCACTCATTTATTGTACCTTCCCTAAATGCCCCGACAATAGCCACTCATTTATTGTACCTTCCCTAAAATAATGCCCTGACAATAGCCACTCATTTATTGTACCTTCCCTAAATGCCCTGACAATAGCCACTTCCTGAGAGCAGGGCACCCTCATTCACAGAACAGAATTACAACAAAAGGGAATTAACCTCATTACTTAACTGACAGACAAACAAAAAGGACAGACAGATGACCAAGGACAAATGACCAAGTGGATATTGTAATGGAATAATTAACAAAAGAACATACTGACAATAGCCACTCATTTATAAGTTTCTGGTCATCGGTCAACTTCAAAATCGGTGCAGTGATACATTGTATACGCATGGACCAAATTTCCCATAAAATGTATGGGGGCTAAGAGAGCCCTCACAAAATGAGTGTGGGTGCCCTTCAGGAGAGTGGTCGTGTTTTTTTAATTTTTAATTTTGGATCTTTTTTAAAAATTTTTAATCGCCAAAAATCTGCCTCTTACTTGAACATCCAAGTCCTTTTATATGAACATCGTGTTCTTGATTGATTTTATTTTCTACCGAGTGAAGTTTTGATGTTTTTAACCGTCTCCGTCTGTGTCAATTATCGTCACCATGTTTGGAATCAGGAATAGTCGACGTCATACGTCCTTCAGCTCAGCATTTATCATCAGCGCACTGTTGTGGGGTCTCAGGTTGTATTCCTTTCATAACCAGGACCAGTTTGATGTTGAACAGCGAATTTACGGTAGGAAAATTCCATTTTTCGACCGGTGTTCATCCTCTCTCCCTGTGCCATATGCAGAATATGAAGTGGAATATTGTGTTGTTAATAACAGCTTGGCATATCTCATTTCGTACTTTTGTACTAAAAGACCTGAACTTGGTAGGGGATTGATTCGTAACAGTAGATTTCTGTCTGCTTCATCTAAGAAGATAAAACTGTTTGTTCTCGTAACATTGCTTGCGGGTGACATAGAAACCAACCCAGGACCTGTTAGACGGGGAAGAAAACCTAAATGGCCATGTGGAATCTGTGAATATGCTGTCAAAAATACTGATGGTGCATTGACATGTGATAGATGCAAACTATGGATCCATAATAAGTGTTCGGGGATTTCTGAAGCTAGTTATGTATATTATCAAAATCTCAAGAGTTTTTCATGGATGTGCCCTGCCTGTGAGGTGGTCAACTTTGCAGATTCTTTTTTCTCGGAAGAGGATATCAAGTACATGTACAACCATGACAAGTCATTCAACAATTCATCAAGTAGCTCAGAAGTTAATCGTATTGATGAAAATGATGCAGATCTTCCATCAGTAAGAGGAACATTTATACCCCCAAAAACTTCAAGCCCATGCAGTTAAAGAAAAAATAAACTTTAAATACAAATAAGGGGAATTGCGCAGAGTGAATTCAAAATCGACTGCAAGACCACCGCAGATTTATGGACTTAACTGACAAAATAACACGACAGGAACCTCAGGGAACCCGACGACTAGAGATAACCCTCTTAGTCACCGTAAAACCACTAGTAGACCAAGAAAAAGAAATACTAGTATTAAGGTAGCTGTCATCAATTGTAGGAGTATCCGTGGAAAAACATCGCTGCTCACTGCATTTATTAACACTGAAAATCCTGATGTCCTGATAGGTACAGAATCCTGGTTAAACGACTCCATCCAATCATCAGAAATTTTTCCACCGAACTTTATAGTCTTTCGTAAGGATAGGTTGGCGAGAGATGGTGGTGGTGTATTTATTGCTGTCAGGGACACGATACCTTCTTCCGAGAGGAGGGACTTCAATGTTGATAATTGCGAAATGTTGTGGTGTCAACTGTCCTTCAATTCATCGGGTGAAAATGAAAATGTGTTAATAGGAGCATTTTATCGTCCACCAACCTCACATGACGAGAGTACACTACAAGACCTGAATGATAGTCTTTCAAAGGTGTATTCAAACTTCAGCTGGCCATTTGTAGTACTCGGGGGAGACTTCAACATCCCTGGCATGATGTGGCAACCAGATGCTATTACACATCCAACTGGTAGTTTACAATCTAGGATAATTGAATTGGCTGACGATTATCACCTGGAGCAGAAAGTGGGGTTTACAACAAGGACAGATCCATCTACTGGGACTGAAAACATTTTGGACCTTCTGTTTACATCTAGACCTGCCTTAGTCCAGAATGTTCGATCACACTCCGGCATCAGTGATCACTCGATTGTGATGGCTGATATCATAGGCGTATGGGCCGGGCTGGGGCTGCAGCCCCCAGCCCTATGAAAGTTAAGCCATTCGGGCAAAAATGGTATTGCCATTCGGGCAAAATCATTTGGGCAAAAATGGTATTGTCTATCAGTTTTAGCGTGGCAGATTAACCGCGGATCTGTGGCCAATTTATTCGTCATTTTCTCAATTAACACAAACCTACATACCACCATGGCGCTATTAAATATATCAGAGACGTGATGACAGAAATTATTGTCATATCAGAGAGTGATGACAGAAATTACCGTCATATAGCCCGATAGCCGGGCTAGGCAGTTAGTCTTAGTCTGTCTGTGGTTTCATGCGGTGAGCTTTACAATTAAATCTCAAAATCTGATTGGTTACAACGGGAAAAGCCAGACTCATGACCCTAACACCTCTGAGACATGCTTGGCTCACGACGTTGTATTACATTTCTCTTTCTGCTTTCTTCGACTTGACCGACTTCAACTGCTGGTGATTTAACCGTCATTCGTCAATACTAATTATGTTACCGTCAAAGTCTCGTAAACGATCTTATCGACACCGTGTTAAATGCACGAGGAATGCGAGAAGGAATTTGACAGTGACTATAAAGAGAGACATTTTCGGGTAGTTCACAATGGTAGAAAAGTAAAATGTCATCCAGTACCAGATTCATCAGATTCAACCCAGGCAAAAATAAGCGGTTTCTTCGTCCAAAGTGCTGAAACTGAAAGTGGTGCAGCACACAAACATGCTGACCTGGTCACAACCGTTGGAGAGCCCGAATGGACCGGCAGTCATGCGACTCACGCCGATGGTTTGGCCGTCCCCGAGTCAAATCAGATAGCCCTGGAGAAAGACACGTTTGAGAAGGAGCCCATGGTTGATGCGATAGCCTTGGTTGGGTCGGAAATGAGTGAAATCGAGAAATTGTCTTTAAAACAGTAATATTTTTTGTAAATAATGTACAATTGTCAATTGATAAAGTTGCCAGTTTCCCTGCTCTTAGAGCACTGCTCTACCAAAGATAACTGTTTCTCGTTCCCTAACATATGTATCGCTCAGGAATAACAATGGCAATCCGTGTTCTTTAGGGGGCTTCATATTTAATAGTAATATCGCGAGATGATTATGACGTCATCGAAATGACGTCATCTCATTCGGGCAATTTATGTTCAGCCCCCCCTACAACATTTCGCCCGTACGCCTATGGCTGATATTCTTGTTACAAGAACTCATTCCATGAAACAACCTAGGAAAATAATGAAATGGAAAAATGTCGATGAAGAAAAATTTCAAGAAGCAACCGCCGATTTGCAGGAATCCTTCATGGAAACTATTCCTACATCAAACTCTGTAGAAACAAACTGGTGCTATTTTAAAGATGGACTCATAAGAATCATCAACAACTTGGTTCCGCAAAAAATTGCCAAAGGCAAATGTAGACCATCATGGCTTACTACTAGGTTGGTACGCTTAACAAGGAAAAAGGAGCGTTTGTATGTCCGGGCAAAGAAAAGTGGTGACCCATCCGACTGGGAGAAGTTTAAAATCTTCCGGAAATCAGTAGATCGGGAACTACGTCGAGCACGTCGTTCACACATTGAAGAAATTACTTCCACTGATGATCCCAAATTATTTTGGCGCTACGTCAAGTCTCAACGGAAAAATAACAGCGGAAAACAGACCTTGAAGGTAAACAACACAGATATTATCTCAGACCGTGATAAAGCCGAAACACTAGCAAACCAGTTTACTAGTGTCTTCAACAGGGAGAACTCATCGTCTTCTATGCCAATTATGTCTAATGAAGATTTTCCAGTTATGCCTGACATTGTTGTCTCCACCAGCGGTGTCTTAAAACTATTGAAAAGTCTCAACGTTTCAAAATCACCAGGTCCAGATGAAATACCAAACCGGGCTCTAAAGATGGCTGCCAGTGAGATTGCCCCAATCCTTGCGATCATTTTCCAACAGTCACTTGATACAGGGTTATTACCTTCAGACTGGAAACGAGCTAACGTCACACCATTATTCAAAAAAGGCTCACCATCCAACCCAGCAAATTATAGACCGATATCCTTGACATCAACTTGCTGCAAATTATTGGAACACATCGTAGACAGTAATCTCATGGAACATTTAGAACATCACCAGATTCTTGCTGATAATCAACATGCATTTCGCAAGGGAAAATCATGCGAAAGCCAACTCATACTAACCATGCATGACCTATCCAAAAATCATGATAATCATATTACTACTGATATAGCAGTTTTGGATTTTGCAAAAGCCTTTGACGTTATTTCTCATCAAAAGCTCCTTCACAAGCTCGACTTTTATGGAATAAGGGGAAAAGCAAAAACTTGGATTTCGGCATTTCTAAGTAACCGTTTTCAACGTGTGATAGTGAATGGTGAATCTTCAACATGGCATCCTGTAGTCAGTGGAGTTCCTCAAGGAACAATACTGGGGCCCCACCTATTCCTCCTGTTTATTAATGACATCTACAAAATTGTAGGAGTACGGGGAGTGACCAGGCTGTTTGCAGATGACTGCTTAATCTACCGGAACATTACATCTTCTGCTGACGAGGAGCTGTTCCAGAACGACCTTAACAATTTGGAAAAATGGGCTGTGACTTGGGGTATGCGTCTAAACATTGGCAAGTGCAAGACAATGCGCATATCTCGGAAGCAAAATCCTGGTGAGACATCTTATACAATATTTGACACGACTCTTGAGGAAACTAAGGATTTTACTTACCTGGGAGTAATCATACAACATAATCTTGGATGGGAGAAGCAAACAAATCATGCAGTTACTAAAGCAACAAGAGTTCTCAACTTTGTTAAACGTAATTTCTATATGTGCTCAAAATCCATCAAAGAAAGGCTTTATGTCACACTTGTGAGACCACACTTAGAATACAGTGTTGCTGCATGGAACCCCTACAAAGCAAACCAAGTAACATCTCTGGAGAAAGTGCAGAGAAGAGCCGCACGCTTTATTTGTGGGGACTACACAAGACGTAGTAGTGTGACCAGCATGCTGACATTTTTAAGTTGGGACACCCTTCAAAGAAGGCGTGCAATTCATCAGGTTGCCACGTTATTCAAGATCCTTCACCAAATCATCACTGTAGATTCTAGTCACATCCTTAAACTGAAGGTACGGAAGTCCAGGAAAGGCAACAGCAACCAATTCGATAGACCTCACATCTCATCTACAATATATGAACATTCATTCTTCCCCAGATCTACCAAAGTGTGGAATGACCTCCATCAATCAATTATAGATTCAACTTCACCAGCAATGTTTAGAGACAACTTCAGGCAGTACTTAATAAACACTACTGAAGAATACTAGTTAGACACCACTCTCCTAAGGCCTCCTTGTTAAGTTCCCTAGTGGAAGATTCAGGAGGACACCAACCAAGTACCAAGTACAAAATCAGGCAAGCATTCATACTCTATGTGAAAAAGTTGTTTAATACACAGCATGGCAGGATTCCAATCAATCCAGCAATTTTGGCTTCAATTGGACATCGTTTCATAGCCAAAAAAAAAGCAAATTAAAAATGCTGACACTCGGCTCTGAGACGACGCGCAGGGAGACCCGAAACCTAATGAAGAAAAGCAACTATTATTTTAAGATAAGATAATGTTTCTAGGACTTCTTAAACCAGCCTACAGAGAGATTTGTCTTCAAGGTTTGGCCAATGCCATACCAAAATAGAAAATGATAATTATTCTGTGTTTCTGTACCTCTTAAAACTTTGGGAGTTTTGGGGGCGACAAGGCTACTCTGCGCATTTTGTAAGATATCTTGTGTTTGGCTGATGTGAGATTTGAGCTGACTGTAACATCCAGCAGACCCTGTAAATGACAAAGAAGTAATCCATATAATTATTAGACAATAGTCAATTTGTGATAGTCCTTTAAACCCAGTATACAGTTTTAGTAAAATGTCTGTAAATGCATCCATATTGTATAAGAATCAAGATACATGTACAAAACCAACTATCAGCTTATTTCTGTGTAGTTAACAAGAAATTAGTAAATGCATATATGTAGATAGTTTGTATTCATTCAAATGTGGAATTTCTGTCTTGGGATGACAGAAATTCACTTTGGAGATGATTTCACAAATTTTACTTAAAAAATGAAAGCACCTGAGACAGAAATACATACAGTATTTCAACAGATGTTTTTATAATACTATCAAGTTTACACCAAGTAAAGGTCCAGATGTTGCAATTCGTTTAAAATAAATTAAGGTCTCTCCAGAAAGCATACAAACAGAATAACAAATAAAACTGGATGCCAAAAAGGAGGAAAGAAGGAAAGGAGGAGTGGAGGAGTGGAGGGGTGGAGGGGTGGAAGGGTGGAAGAGTGGAGGAGTGGAGGGGTGGAGGAGTGGAGGGGTGGAGGGGTGGAGGGGTGGAGGAGTGGAGGAGTGGAGGAGTGGAGGAGTGGAGGAGTGGAGGAGTGGAGGAGTGGAGGGGTGGAGGAATAGAGGGGTGGAGGAATAGAGGGGTGGAGGAATAGAGGGGTGGAGGGGTGGAGGGGTGGAGGGGTGGAGGAGTGGAGGGGTGGAGGAGTGGAGGGGTGGAGGAGTGGAGGAGTGGAGGGGTGGAGGAGTGGAGGAATGGAGGGGTGGAGGAGTGGAGGGGTGGAGGAGTGGAGGGGTGGAGGGGTGGATCAGTACCCCCTGGACCCACCTCTAGATCCGCCTCTGTGATTTACCCTACCTTTTTATACAAAACCAAAGACAATTTAACCAAATAAATAGAAACTACCATCAGTGTGATTCTTGTACAGCTCTGGATCTGTCAACGCCCTTGTCATAACAGTTCGCATGGCTCCGCCCATGTTGCATAATTCATGAAGCAGGCCCAAGAGTGGCTCTCCCTCATTCAAGTTGAAGCGGATTGTGGGGAGTTCAGAGTCTGCACAAATTATAAATGTAAGCAGGAGGTTGTGGTTTATAATGTAAGCAGGAGGTTGTGGTTTATAATGTAAGCAGGAGGTTGTGGTTTATAATGTAAGCAGGAGGTTGTGGTTTATAATGTCAGCAGGAGGTTATTGTTTATAATGTAAGCAGGAGGTTGTGGTTTATAATGTAAGCAGGAGGTTGTGGTTTATAATGTAAGCAGAAGGTTGTGGTTTATATGTTTGGGAAAAACTGCTGTTGTGAGTATGCTAGTTATTGTAGGCAATAGATTTAACAGCTTAGCCCTCCTACTTCTGGTACCTTTTTCATACAAGTTGATGCACCATTTGTAGGGCCAATGATTTTCCGCGATCGCGGAAAACGGACGGAATTCACGGAATTTGCTCCTCGAAACGGAAAACGGGATTTGAATCTGAAGGAAATAACTTCTGCAATTTTATTGATAAAAACATAATTTTGTAAAATTTATTGGTCCAAAACGAATTGTTGATGATTAATTCAACCAGATTCAACAGATGAGCCACATAACAAATGCGCGTTGGCAAGATTAGAGCAACAAATCATGTTACGAATCACCGTTAGCGAGCGTGACAGACATGGGGGAGACCCGACATGTACGCCGTAGCTTTCGGTCAGCGCACGGGTGAAAATCATCACACTTACGGTACGCTCTCGCAGGTGTCTTTTGCAACATCGGCAGGTTTATTTTTCTCCGTTCAATCATCAACCATTCTTTTATATCTAACTTTGGCTCTAGTGAAATGTATGTTGTGCTTATTCACTTATACAGGTCCAAAAACCTACCGTAAACTATTCTATTTTGACACTAGTTAACGTGAAAAAAATGGCGGACATAAATTTCTCTTCGGCCACAACATATGATGTACTATGTGTGTGTGACGCCGTGGCGTATACGGCTGTTGCATGTTTCTTGTGTGTGTGTGGTGGCGGTGGCGGTGGCGGTGCAGTATTAAGGAAGTTAAATACTACGTCTGTAAATAGATCGGCCGTTGATAAACAACTGGCAATAAGACACATTTCTAGCATAAAACAACTGTGACCCTTTGCTAGTTAATTATTAAACAATGCGTTATCCTTTCACATTTACAATTTTATGTACTGTCTGTATACAGGGAATGTTTAAATGCACTTTTATGTATTGAAAAAATGTGAAACGGAATTTTTCAGCCTGAAACGGAATTTAAGATTTTTGAAAACGGAATTTGCACTTTTCTGAAACGGAAAATCATTGGCCCTACATTTGTGGTTTGAATGGTGAATAACTGTGTACAGTATTGATTTCCCAAATGGTTTTGAACGGTAGGTCAGCTTATACAAAACCTTGTTTGGATCTTTCCAAATGGTAGTACAGCTACATGTACATGTAATACAAAACGTTGTTTGGATACTTCTATGTGGTGAATTCACCATTTGAAACCATTCGGCTATGGAAACACACCAAGGTGTAGTGTATCCACCATTCAAAACCATATGAATGGATTTGAATGGTAGTAAAGCTTGCTACTAACAGTGTTCAAATGGTATCACCATGTGTGTACAAAACCAATGGGCATTTTTGAAAGTGGAAATTTTGAATGCTTTCAAATGGTCTATCAGTAGGAGGGTTAAGGAGTTTTAGCTTGTCATTTACAAAAATTGTAATTCTAACCTCAAATAAAATAGAAATGTTCCAAAGGAAAAGAAAATTGCCTGAGATGACAGGTAAAAATTGCCAAAAACATGGACGATATATCCTTAAAGGTTTATACAAATGACAATACATACTTCTGTCAAAGATTTCTCGCAGATACAGCACGAATCTAAACACAAGTCTGGGAACAACAACATCAGCCATGGGTAGCAAGTCACTTGGAACAGTGCGATTCTTGGGTTTATCAGGACCATGTGAACAGCAAAACCTGAAAGTAACAAGTTTTAACAATTTAATTAAGTAATTATTTAATTTTGGAACAACTGACCATATTTATCTACCAAAGATGACCAAATTTTCTGTTATAAGAAGACTCTAGAGATAAGATGCTTCTGTACAGATATATATATTTTTTTTTTCTTTCCTTCTTCCCCCATTTTTCCTCATGGAAAATGGAAGAAACTGACAAAACTGCTAGTGTAATAACGAAATAAATGGAACATACACAGTGTTATATCTTGTGGGGTACCATGCCTGAGCGATCTAGCACATCAGATTTGTGTTCTGATGGGCCGAGTCATCAGAATGTGGGTTCAAATCCTGGCTGCGACCATGAGCCATGAGTAAGACAATTTATTGTGCATTGCTTCTTAACCCTTTCAACTCAGCCTTGTGTAAAAATTGATTGCTGGCAATTAGGGGTGAATGATATCCTGATAATATTGTAACGATACGATATTTAAAAAAAATATCGGTTAAATCGGTTATGGTTTTGAAGATATCGAAATATCGCCATATTGACGATATTCCAAAAAATAATATTAACAAAGTTACGGTACCGTGATATTATTAATTTGTAAAGCGTCACATCAATTATAAAGAAAAAAATCTTATCCTTTGATGATATATCTGCATTAATGTATTAATATACATTAATATTAACGAAAATACGGTACCGTGATGAAGAGCTAAAAACTGTTTGAAATCGCAACGCCGTGAGCGGGTTCCAAGGACCATACCATTATGAAAATTCCATCATTTTAAAATGGGGAAACATGGGGTACATTATGAGAGGGTCAATCAAAAGTCAGCCAAGAATTTCAGACACAGCACCAACAAGTAAATTTTAACATCATATTTCTGAACAAAAGAAGGCACTTATAAACCACAGGTTTGTTTATGGACGTCACAGTGAGTTATTTGTTATGTTTGTCATACCGAGCGGCAAAAATCTAAGAACTCGGTTCGTTTTGAAGTGATTCAATTGAGTTTTTGATAATTTTCAAAACTGTTTAGGCTATTACCTACTCAACATCCCTGTAGAACTTGCATGTAAAAAAAGTTCATGTTCGGTGTCGAATGTCGTTAATGTAGGATATGGGTCATTCCACATCAAATCACACACTTTCCGAGGTCAATCTCACAGATTTTTTTTTACTTTCTAGGTTTGTTTGGTTGTATGAGAAAACTCCAAAACTGAAATTTGAGCGTTTTTGGTCATGTGGTTTCTGAGTTACAGGTCGTTGAACTTTTTACCTTTCCTTTGACCTCTACAACTTTGGAAATCTTAACTCCGGTTAAGAATATCATAAGAAAGTGATTTTTATGTTTCAGGACGATTGTTACTTTTAGCAACTTCACATCAGGTTACATGCATGTATATGTACATGTAGCTTTTAGACACATGTAGCTTTCAGACACATGTAGCTTTCAGACACATGTAGCTTTCAGACACATGTAATACAGGCATGGGATTTCTCAGGATTTTTTATATATCTCCCTTTGCCTCAAAATGTTCTTGAAAGAAGAGAAGTAGCCAGCAAGGAACAAAAGAAGCACACGTGGAGTAGCCTGTATTGTGTCCAAACCTCTAGTTTCTTGTTTGTGTGGGGGATGTGTGGGGGATGTGGAGAGTCTGTAAATCCTCGAAAATTAAACATCCAGGAGGTTCAGGGGGCTTGGTCCTCTACAGGGATGTGATTAGACAATTTAAAGTAAAAAATCCTTAAAAATGTGGAGCGGGTCTGGGTCTCCCTTAGGGCTGAAGGACGAAGCCACCTAAACCTCCTGGATGTTTAATTTTGGAGGATTTACAGACTCTCCACATCCCCACAAACAAGAAATTTAGACTTTTGGACACAACACAAGCTACTGCTTTCTTTCCTTGGTGGTTACTTCTCTTCCTTTAAGAAAATTCTGAGGCAAAGGGAGATTTGTAAAAATCCTAAGATCAGGAAAAATCCTGAGAAATCACAGGCCTGCCTCTAGACCAAAAGGAGACCCAGGCCCGCTACCCACTTTTTTAGATTTTTTACTTTTGTCACATCCCTGGGTAATAGTTTGGTGATTTTCTAATCGTGCAATTATAGTTCTAATTGTTGTACCTTCCCTTGATAATAATTGTCTTACCCAGCAGTCCTCATTACGCTAGGATCTCCGCAGTCACACGCCCCACCGGCTTGGCTGCGAAACATGTTAAAATCATGGTCTTCATGGTCCCCACCGTGGAAGCAGTCTGCACATATCGACATGCAGGGAGATATACCACAAGTTCGACATCTATCAAAAGGAAAAAGATCATTCACTGGAAAGTCAGTTCAACAGGCTTCTTTGGGGCTTCACAGGAATGATACAGGAGTGAAGTTTTATGACAATACTCAATTATCACAATGAAACAAAAACCTGACATCCGTGTTGGTTTGCAGTTTAATGCCAAATACTAACCTCTTCCAGGAACTCATACCGTGTACAATTGAAAGTAAATCAACAATTGGAGTAATGGCCAACAAATTGTAGATTGTATTCATTTATATCTAACAGCATGGGAATTTTCTGGAAAGAAGAATTTGCTGAAAATGATATTTATTAAGTAGGGACTGCATAATATGGTCTGACTCCCACATCGACACAACATGTCATATATATTGTTTAAGGAGTAGACTGTGGGAGTCAGGGAGTCAGAGGTAGTGCTGGGCGATTAGTGAAATTCACTATGAGTAATCGCACAGCAATTACTCACAAGTACTCAACTAATCACAAGTACATGTAATTGATCGCATTATAAACCATAGTTGTATGCATTAGTCATAGCCTAGGTTATTGGTTATTCACGTACAACATTACTCTCACAAAAATGCTTTTTAATCATTTACAAAAATTATTCTGAAGACACTTGATATTATTTCTGATTGTACATGTGGATGTTTTACATAAAAACCATTAAATAAATACCGATTTGAAGTCTTAATTGGTGTTTGGCTTAATTTGTTGCTCGTTCCATGATGCGTTACTACTCACAGTGGCATGATTACTCGAGTAGTATTCACATGCTGCCACTGTGTAATGTATGTACTATACACATAGCCTACTGTACATTTGTACACTGTGGTGCTTGTACAATGTCATGTACACAGTACACATGCTACATGTATGTGTGGATGTGTTACTACATGTGAGTGTCGGCTGATCGTGAATCAGTAATTACTCTAGCCCCAATAGTGTGGCACAGACCTGGATCCTTGCCACACACTTGTTCCATTGACACTAACAGTCTCGATGTTATAAATTCTTAGCGCTCAAATTGACGATATTTGCAACTATTTTGACACACTAGATACGTTCCTTACATGTTGAACTAAAAAAAACTGTGATTTTACTTATATTTAAATTTCGTGACACACGGCACTGAAAATGTTACACAACGCTTGGCAATTTGCAGACTTCAATGAAGGCGGCCATTTTAATTTAATTCAGCTTACGCACGCAACAATTTTATGACGGCTGTTTGATGTGTGCACAGACTTGTTGTTTTTTTGTGTTTTTTTTGCACAGTGAAATAAGCATGCAAAAATACAGCAAGTGTGTGCACACATCAAAAAGCCATTGTTAAATTGTTTCGTACACAGGGTGAATCAAATTAAAATAGCCACCTTCATTGATATCTGCAAACTGCCGAGCAATTGTAACATTTTCAGGCCCACATGTCACAAAATTTAAATTGTAATTCAAAAAGTAAGTAAATGTAAGTAAAATCACAATTTTTTTTACAACTTTGATAGTTCAACATGTAAGGAACATGGAAAGAATGTTGTATCCGACCGCAACATTTTAAGGGTTTTTAAAAAAAAAATTGCAACCACTAACATTTTGGGGGTACAGAAAGCGAAAACTATCTTTAAAATCCACTTTTATGACGGTTTCCGACTTTATTTCCCTTCTAAAAAAATCCTCCCCTTGCCAGCAGCAGGGTGTGGGTTCGAGCCCCGGTCGTGATACTTGTATCCTTGAGCAAGGTACTTAACCATAATTGCTTCGTCCTTCGGATGGGACGTAAAGCCGTAGGTCCCGTGTGTTGTATAATGCACGTAAAGTGGATTGTCGTGGCCGAGCGGTCTAGCGCACTGAACTCAAGTTCTGGTGTTGCCAGCAGCAGAGTGTGGGTTCGAGCCCCAGCCGTGACACCTGTGTCCTTGAGCAAGACACTTAACCATAATTGCTTCTCTCCACCCAGGGGATAAATGGGTACCTGTGAAGGCAGAGATGGTTTGCTCTCTATGCGCTAGAAATGGCAGCAATTGAGCTGTATACTCCCCAGGGAGCTGAGATGGTTTCAGGAATGATTTATGAGCCTTATGAGCCTTATGAGCAGGGATAATAATATAATGCGCCTTGAGCGCCACTTAGTTGGTGGATACGTGCGCTATATAAATCTATACATTATTATTATTATTATAGTTGCCACTGCGTATGTACATGTACAATGACTGAGTTGACAAGATCAGACTGACATGACTGAGGAAGTCATCGTATACCAAAAATGCCTGATTTTTCATGAAATAAATATCTATGTCTATCATCATCCATAAGGCCATGAGAATGAAAGTCATAGATTTGCGTCCACCGCCCGCATGTCCCGAAAGCTACCGCCTAAATTTTTCATTATTTGCCAAAAAAATAATTTGCACAAAAAAGGTATTTCCACCAAACAAATTTAGTTCCAAAGCATCCACAGATCAGTAAAACAAAGTTTTTACCCAATTTCCACCAGTATG
This sequence comes from Zoroaster sp. YZ-2022, assembly GCA_029582265.1. Taxonomy (NCBI): domain Eukaryota; kingdom Metazoa; phylum Echinodermata; class Asteroidea; order Forcipulatida; family Zoroasteridae; genus Zoroaster; species Zoroaster sp. YZ-2022. Next base: position 5,047,764 of record CM055829.1, read on the forward strand.
TGCGCTATAATCATTAGCACATGTTCTCTTACAGTCTTAGTCCCGCATACGTCATTCACAAAAAAGGTCGCATCGCACTAAAACTGTATGGTAAACTCCGTCCGATCCGCACCTGCAACTGTACCACCTTCACATGCACAACACGTTCGCTGTTGAGCCTAGTAGTAGTAGTATGCCTGTGTGTGCGGCCTGCACGTATAATGATGCACGTACATGTACGTACACAGATTAGAAGAAACATCTGGTGATTGCGCTGTTATTAATGATCAATGGAAATAATGAATAATGAATAATGAAAAAAAGCCTCATGTGTTTTCAAAATTTCCCGGACGCAAATCTATGACTTTCATTCTCTTGGCCTAATATGTTCTCCACCTTACTGAGTAGGTAAGATTATATTATTGGTTATATTGAATGAGAAAAAGATATCCGGACCGAAAATATTACACTATGAAAGTACGATCCAGTTCTTTTCAGAACTAATTACTACTCAATTGAGAATTTCACATGGTGTCACCACAATTAGTCTTACTAAATCCTCTTCACCATGCAAAGCTACAAGTTTTACATACGATCCAGTTTGCAGAATCCAATAAAGGCGGCCATTTTTATTTAATTCAGCTAGTGCACGCAACAATTTTATGATGGCTGTTTGATGTACGCAAAGACTTGTTTTATTTTTTTTTGCACAGTGAAATAATCGTGCAAAAATACAGTCTATGCACACACATCAAACTAGCCCTATCCTACGGCCAATACACGTACACTGGACTCCCTCCATATCTTTGGCCATAGCCCCACATGTATAAAAAGGAGCTATTTTTTTTCAACTAATTTTTGATCTCCTAATTATTTTTGTACATGTGGTGCTAGGGCCAAGAATACGGAGTGAGTCCATCAGTGCATTGGCCCTAGAATGGGGCTAACATCAATCAGCCGTCGTAGTAATATTGTATCGCACACAGGGCAAATCAAATTAAAATGGCCGCCTTCGTTGAAATCTGCAAACTACCAAGCATAGCATAATATTTTCAGACCGATATGTCACGAAATATAAATGTATGTAAAGTCACTATTTTTTTTTATTACTGCTGCCTTTGGTTCAACATATTTTATAAGGAATGTAGGCTTAGGGCCTATCTAGTCAGTAGTCTGTAACTTATTGTGTTAAAATATAAATAGGTGCAAATATCGTCAATTTGAGCGCTAAGAATTTACAAAATCGAGACTGTTGTTACTATAATGTTAGTGTCAATGGAACAAGTGTGTGGCTAATTATTCAGGTCTTTGCCACACTCGTGGGGCTAGGACGTAACTGTAATGTACGTAGCAGTAGTACCTGTATGTAGGCGACAAAATTTGACGTCCACACAAGACCGCACGTAGTTGCATTATCATACTGCCGTACGGTCTTCGCAAATTCATCAAATGTACTCCCGCCTGCAATCAACGATCGGCACCAGTCCAGATTCTCACTGTTTTCTAGCGATGTCTCCGGGTGTAGGACAATATCCAACAATGCCTGTAGCTGCTGCTGTCCCGTATTTCGAGTGATTTCAGCCTTCAGTTGTGCGGAAACTTTGAGTTTGTCACCTTTCAAGAGAGTCGCCATGTTTACCTCTGAAAGTTGATTGACCCCATCATAACGTCAAAGGTCAATGCACTTGTTCGTTTCAATTCTCTGTCACTGCATGCACTGGCTGCGACTAAAATTTCACTTGCATGTGTCGTGAATTTGTAAAGGGGCGGAAGTGATCAACAATTACATTAGAAAGATTGACACATTAATGAGGTGGCACGAGCTTACGTTAACTTCATGGACCCTGTATTTCCAGGAAATATTTATATTTTATATGGGTCATTCCATGCCACATTTTTTTGTTTTTTTTGCATTTTCATTTCTCAAAATTGGGTGAAGATATTTTGCTGCAAATTGTTACACAGGGTGAATGTGTGTCCACAGATCATTCCCCGCAGATATTCTGCACCATGACACATCGCAAACTCTATAAGGTATGCGGCGGTGAGTTGAAGGGGGACACGCCCCCTTTTTACACTTTGTATCTTTATACTTTTAATCATTTCTATGAACAGGCGATATAGGCCTACATAATTAACCTCCTGCAGACAAATACATTGTTTAATATTTCAAAATTGAAATTGAAAAAACTGAACTAGGCCTACACAATAGATTATTACAATCTTTATACCATCGAAAAGGTTTCGAGAAATCGAACAAAATTTGCACAGACATGACCCTAATTTGCCTCTGTTTCCTGTCCAAACAGGAAGTTAAAGTGAAAAAAATATTCACTAGCCTCATTTTGAGGTGTGGAGCCAACATTCGGAAATTCGGACATGGTTCCTGTATATGAAATGACAATTAACCGTTGTCCTTTTCAAATATATAATTGATGAGGTCGATGTTTGACAGCACCCTCTGGTGACAAATTAAAAATATATATTATTTTTCAAACTGAAAATATATTTAACCAAATGCTACCAATTTAAAAACAATATTAGATAACATCTATAAAAGCTCATTTATGAAATTTGAAAAAAAAATCGAGCAGGTGAAACGGAAATTATGGCTAAATTAAGGTGCCGTTTTCTGCGCGATCAGTGAGCGACCAACGTACGTATTAATAGCCGGTATGCATATGCGTGTATGACGTTTTTATCACATCCATCGAACAAACTTGAGTAGACATAATTGCAAGGTTCACATAACGTCTAAATTTCACACGTGGATAAAACATAACATGGAGATAAAAATCATCGTTGTGACGTCATGATGACGTTGCCAGGGTTTGGATTACATTATTTCAAAGTTATTATTTCAAAAGTTTATAATTCTGAACTGTATAAGATATTTTCACACTGTATGTCATATGGAAGGTCTTGAAAAAATAAGTTAAACTTAAGTTAATAAGTTAAACTTAAGTTACCCCAATTTTTTTTATCTTGATCGGACCGGTAAAAACCGGAAGTTCAAGTGAAACAGATATTCCCAAACCGGCCAATATAAAGATGAATTTATTTTTGGTTTCTGCGCATGAAATAATGTATGAACCTTGACCTCTTCAAATATACTAATGATGACCTCATCATATATAACAACGCCCTCTTGTGACAAGTTCAAAATAATATCACTTTGCTAGAAACAGGTTGCATGCTGAAATCCGTACAAAACCTGGCACATACTTAAATCTTAAAGCATTAATAAATTAGAAATGACGTAATGATGACGCTGTCAGTTGTCAAATTACATTAATTCAAAATTTATTTTTTTAAACATTCATATCTAAAGACCCACAGGTCGTATTATTTTAATTTGTGGGTCATATGGTAAGGTTTGGTGTATAGTATATTTTTATGTATACATGTACTCCTGCCTATGACCTTGCTGCCTGTACAAACACACACATGACAAAGAGAAGCATTCTATTCGTGTTTTATTTCATTTTTTCTTCTCCATTTGATTTATTTTACATAGCCTATAACACATAAAACTGTAATAATAGAATTATCAATAAAACATCCAAGAATATTAACTCTTGTCTTTTAACAACTTTATGTCATTATTACAACGTTTAATTAAGTCATGTTTAGTTTACGCTTGATTCATGGTCTAATCTCCACCTCCATTGTCAACTCCACATTTTCGAGGACTAAACTTGTCACAAGGGCCACACTGTATGCCGCTAGATATTCCCAGTACGGACTGAATCACCATGCTCGCTCCATGTCCATCGGGATCCCACAGAATGCAGCGTCTAGACTAAAGCGACTGGTTTCCACCGTCCTGTAATGATGGGCGTAATGGTAAATCTTCGTTCCGTTCCGGTGCCAGACGTAGGTTGGTCACAAGATCACGCCGTCATGCGCCGACACATTTTTATTCGGGATTCTGTCCTCGTTTTGATCTTCTCTCCGTAAATTGGGTATCCAAATTCCGTTGGTCCCTCAGTCAAAAAAATGTTCGCGGAGACTCAATTAATTTGACGTGATAGGCCGTCTGCCGCTGGCCCTCGATCTGAACCAAATTCTCGAGGAATGTCGATAGTTTATAGACATTTCTTGGCAACTACTGACCAGCAATCCTACCGACTACGCCATTATTATAACCAATATATAGAATAGAATAAATATTGTTGTCTCACTCGTGTTTGGTTTCGAATTGAATTTTATTTCTGCGTGTACTGCATCTCCGTGAACATATCTCTATTTTTTCCGAATCTCGAATGTCCAGCAACAAAGACATACTTTCAAACCTCCATCAACCTTTGAACTTGGCACTCAACGTGAAGTGGAAATAACTGTTCCTTTCACGTCATCATAATGCCATCGGATATCGAATAACACTATTTCAAAGTTTATTATTTCAAAAAAGCATATCCCAAGAACCACACGAGATAAATTAAGGCCTCAATTTTTGTGCCATCGTACATTTCGTAGGGTCAAAACTCTTACAGAGGTGACCCCAATTTGACCTTTGCTTCCAGTTCAATTTAAACAAATTCTGGAGCCAATGTGGTAGGGAATTTGAAGACGGTTTATTTGCATGAAAAATAAATTGACATGTTAATCTTTCACAAATATGATTGATGACGTGATGACTACGTCACAGCGAAAACGTATAATAGGTTGAAAAAATATGACTTCTGTTTTTTAGGTCTAAGTTCTGAGGCTTTGCATGGTGGAATATCGATATCGTTTCTGTTTGCGGTAACACCATGTGTTTATCTCAACTAACGTGAAACTGAGGTACAGGTTCTGAAAAGAACCGTATCGCACTCGTATCTCAACCTTCGTTAAGTGAGAAAGGTTCAAGGGAGAACCAATTTCGGGACACTCGTTTTTCTCTACTGTCGCTAAGTGAACCATATTTCTCACTTAGCGACAGTAGAGAAAAACGAGTTGCCCGAAATTGGTTCTCCCTTGAAACCTTTCTCACTTAACGAAGGTTGAGACACGAGTTGTGCGATGCGGTTCTTTTCAGAACCTGTACCTCAGTTTCACGTTAGTTGAGATAAACACATGGTGTTACCGCAAACCGAAACGATATTTTTTAGGTCATGAAACATTTTTTGGAAAAGTCACTATTTTAGTCACTTTATGAATGAATAAAAACCTTACTTTTACGAATAATGCTTCATATGTTTATACCTTTATTTATCTATTTTTGCTGTTTATAGACAGATCTGAAAAATATCCTGTCTCTTCTACACGTTTCCCCGTTTTGACCAATCGGTCATTATTGGTACCTTCAAACGAAAGGTCTACTATTCCCACAAATTTTATTGTCAAATGGACAAACATTGGAAATAGTCAGATACGGATCCACTGTATTTCAATTTGTATGATAAGTGCATATTGAAAAACAAAAACAAAAAGTCAACAAAGATCGAGTGTCACTGAATGGGATTGCACCATCACTCTTTACTACTAAAATATAATTAAACATACCATGAAGTTATTACATAAAATAACAATTAAAATTACAATTAGTGCTGGGATGGTTAAACAAAAAAACAGCACTAACCATTCAGAAATTTGCTAACCGGCAAACCAAAGCCAATATTTAAAAAATAAATACCCAACAATTTTGGGAAATATTACTGACCATTTTGTTGTTCTCTTTTTTCTAGACTCTTGTTTGGTTATTAAACAATCATTGTGGGACGTTTATTGATGCTTTTCGATTAAACATTTATACACATTATTCCATTTGCAAAATTAAATTCAATTAAGTTGATAAAATAATAAAACGAACATAAATAAACTACATACATGTAAGTTACAAAATGTCTGGATCTCTTCCCTCAAAATCAAAAGTAATTCATTTTGTTTTTAAATTAACTGCAGTGCCTCAACATTTTTCACCCGATTTCTAATTCAAGCCACGTTTTTAACAAAATTACATTTACAAAATTGTATGCTTTGGTGTCTCAGAATAATTTTTACCAAAGGTGCAAATGCTGAGTGTTGACAAAATTCATTTAAAAAAATCCTGCAGTTTTGTCATCAATACATTAGTATAAATCTTATATTGAAAAGTTCTTATTTTTACCTCCTGGATAATTCTTAAAATCTTCTAATCTGGCCTGTGCTCTGACCATTTTTTTTTAAAGTACGGCTGTTCTTTCTGAATAATGGACACATCAGGGTATTTCACTGCAGTGGTAACTTCTAGTGGCTTGGGTTCCTCTAAAGGTTGGTTATCAACATTCACCACCATCTCATGTGAGTCATGTCGCACTAAGTGCTTTTCGTTTCTTCTTACACTGGAAGATAATAAATACATGATTTCAATTAAAATTTTAGCACATACTCTTTCAATAAAAACACTGATCTTTGTATTGTCAAAAATAGAAAAACCGGCGACTGGACCCCCCCTACGACAATGTCTACGACAAGCTACAACCTACCACCTAGTCGACGTCAAGCTACGGCAAGCTACCGACAACCGGCGACCCAATCGTCGCGACTAAGGACGACCACCTAGCTACGACCACACCTACGACAACCTACGACCACACAGGCGACAACCTACGACAACCGAAGTCAACCTACGTCCACCCGCGACAAGCTACGACAAGCTACGACCCTGTCGGCGACAACTGAAGACAAATGAAGATAATTTACTTGACTTCTCTTGACTCCAGTACCTCTTGCCGGTTGACGTAGGTTGACGTAGTAGTCGCCAATGATATTCACCGAGGTCAGCACCGGCGATAACCCACGACAGCACATACGTCAGTAGAAGTCAAGCTACGCTCATTTGCGTCAAACCCACTGTCGCCGAAATTTTTTGAACATTTTTAAAATCCCGCGGCGACCAAAAAGAGGCTACGACTCTTTGGGCGACTAAGGAGACTACTCCCGACCATACAGGCGACACCCCGGCGACCATGTGGCGACAGCCTGGTCGCCTGTAGTCGCCTAAAAAATCGCCTAAGTGGGACAGGGGCATAAAGTTTACGCTTGATTCATGGTCTAATCTCCACCTCCATTGTCAACTCCACATTTTCGAGGACTAAAACTTGTCACTAGGTGACCACACCGTATGCTGCTAGATCTTCCCACAGTACGGCCGGACTGAATCACCATGCTTGCACCATGTCCATCGGGATCCCACAGAATGCAGCGTCTAGACTAGTGCGACTGGTTTCCGCCGTCCTGTAATGATGGGCGTAATGGTAAATCTTCGTTCCGGTGCCAGACGTAGGTTGGTCGCAAGATCACGCCGTCATGCGCCGACACATTTTGTTCGGGATTCTGTCCTCGTTTGATCTTCTCTCCGTAAATTGGGTACCCAAATTCCGTCGGTCCCTCAGTCTCACCTCGGTCAGAGACTCAATTAATTTGACGTGCTGAACCAGATTCTCTAGGAATGTCGTAGCTATAGAATGTCGATAGTTCGTAGAAATTTCTCGGCAACTACCAACCAGCAATCCTACCGACTACGCCATTATTATAACCAATATATAGAATAGAATAAATTCATATTGTCTCACTCGTGTCTGGTTTCGAATTGAATTTTATTTCTGCGTGTACTGCATCTCCATGAACATATCTCTTTTTTTCCCCCGAATCTCGAATGTTCAGCAACAAAGACATAGGTCTACTTTCAAACCTCCAACAACCTCAGAACTTGGCATTTATTTAGAACTCAACGTGAAGTAGAAATAACTGTTCCTTTCACGTCATCATAATGCCATTGGATATCGAATAACACTATTTCAAAGTTTCTTTTTTCAAAAAATCATATCCCAAGAACCACAAGAGATAAATTAAGGCCTATTGTGCCATCTTACATTTCGTAGGGTCAAAAATCTCTCAGAGGTGACCCCAATTTGACCTTTGCTTCCATTTCAATTTAAACAAATTCTGGAGCCAATGTGGTAGGGAATTTAAAGACGGTTTACATGTATGTCCATGGAATATAGATTGACATGTGCATTTTTCACAAATATGATTGATGACGTGATCAGTCAAAAGGAAAA
>CM055829.1:5056272-5125006 GCA_029582265.1 Zoroaster sp. YZ-2022
TATGTTCAATTTTAGAAATTTTTGAAATGCCCCGAGATAGAAAAAAATGAAATTCAGAGAATTGCTTTTGTATGTTTTGATCAAAAGACGAATATATAAAATGATTAATATAATATAATAATAGAACTGACCTTACAAATTCAGCATTAAAAAAGACAAAACCACATTTTAGGCATCCGCAGAGATATTTCAAAGAATATTTATTTCATGAATTGTATTGGTAGGATGCTCTGACCTGTAATGATATTGATATGATGTAATGTATATCTAATATAGTATACACATTAGCATTGGCTTGTATTGTAAATAATTTTGCGGTTTTATAAGTTGTTGCTATTATTGAACCTAAAGCATGTTCGTATTTGACTATAGCGCAAATGCATAGTACTCAAAATGTGAAATTAAACAAATTTTAAATTCATAATTGTTAAAACAATGTAATAATGAGTTGTTTAAATGAATTACCAAATATATCATTTTATAATATATTTTTAATTAGATTTAATGAATATCACAAAGTACTTCAAATTTATACACAATATTATTAGAAACGTAAGGATACAAAATAAAGGATATAATCGTGTGCAGATGTTAACTTGCATGTATTATGTAAATAAAATAAATAGAAAATAAATGAGAGAATGTAGTATGGTGAAGTGGTTGTATTTACCTATGATCTCTGAGTTTTGTTATAAATAACTGTCATTGAAAGGGATGATATACGCAAGGGAGACTTTTGGAAGACTTAAAGTGAATATTTATCCAAGTCCATCCAGTGGTTTTCAAAAAATAAAACGTTTTAAATAATAGCATCACTTTTAAAGGAAACATTTCTCAAAGAGTGACATGTTTCATACTTATTCATTATGATGATGAGAAAGGAACAGTTATTTCCCCTTCACGTTGAGTGCAAAGTTCTAAGGTTGTTGGAGGTTTGAAAGTATGCCTTTGTTGCTGGACATTCGAGATTCGGAAAAAAGAGCGATATGTTCACGGAGATGCAGTACACGCAGAAATAAAATTCAATTCGAAACCAGACACGAGTGAGACAACATGAATTTATTCTATTCTATATATTGGTTATAATAATGGCGTAGTCAGTAGGATTGCTGGTCAGTAGTTGCCAAGAAATTTCTACGATCGACATTCTATAGCTACGACATTCCTCGAGAATTTGGTTCAGAGGGACGGCTGCAGACGGCCTATCACGTCAAATTAATTTAGTCTCTGACCGAGGTGAGACTGAGGGACCAACGGAATTTGGGTACCCAATTTACGCAGAGAAGATCAAAACGAGGACAGAATCCCGAACAAAATGTGTCGGCGCATGAGGGCGTGATCTTGTGACCAACCTACGTCTGGCACCGGAAAGAAGTTTACCAATTACGCCCATCATTACAGGACGGCGGAAACCTTTCGCACTAGTCTAGACGCTGCATTAGTTGGTGGATACGTGCGCTATATAAATCCACACATTATTATTAGGTGTTTGGGTTGGTGCCCAAACACCTCTTGATATTGTTCGGTTTTTTAGGTGTTTGGGTTGGTGCCCAAACACCTCTTGATATTGTTCGTTTTTTTTGTTTAGGTGTTTGGGTTGGTGCCCAAACACCTCTTGATATTGTTCGGTTTTTTTATTTAGGTGTTTGGGTTGGTGCCCAAACACCTCTTGATATTGTTCGTTTTTTAGGTTGCTTGGTGTTTGAATTCTTACCTCTTGATATTGTTCGTTTTTTCTTTTCTTTCTTCTTCTTCTTCGTAAGAATTATCCAGAGACAAAAACATAGTTGCAGAGTTCACAGAACCTTAAACTTGCCACATAGTTAGACCTTAACATGTAGTTTTATGTCAAATTGTGACGTCATGGTGTGATCATCAGATATCGAATTACACAAAATCAAAGTTTAATATTTTCAAAAATCATCTCATGAAACACAAACGTGATATTTTCATACGAGTCTTTGCACCATGTTATAGATCTTTTAAATTATGTGATTTTTTTACACAGACGTGAAACCCCCAATCCGACCTCTGCTTCCGGTCGAAACCTGAAAGTGAAAAATTTCAAAAATTCAAAAATCATATCTCATGAACCACAGAAAATATTTTCTACAATCTTTTGCATCATCTTAAAGACCTTGAACTATAATACATTTTCTTACTGAAGACATGACCCCACTTTGACCTCTCCTTCGGTCGAAAACAGAAGTTTTAAATGAACGGTGACTATTCAGTAGCTTTAATGCAGCCGTCGACGTTCTCTTTACACACAGACATATCGGCCTATAGTGTGTGTATATGGATCATCTAATTAGAATAGAATAGTTCGAGCTTACCGAAGACCGCACAGGTCATGACCTTGCCATGCATGCCACGCTTGCACAGTATAGTACCATGCAGCAGCAAAAACAATGGCTTCCTGGTGCAATCGGGCCCGTCTGCAGAAAAATGCGTCGCAGAAAATGTACTAATTTAGCATGGAATCCAAATTGTTATCATTTTGGAGATGAGTTGGACAAAGGAATTCTTTCATGTGCAAGTGGATGAAGAAATAGACGGTATGGTTGGAGGTGATATTGCCAATGTCTAAGCTGTTAGGGCTGTTGGAGCTAATCGTACATAACATACGTCGCAGCTAACGTTACAGGTAATGGTAAGAATTAATTTTAAAAGAATTTGAAAAATATCTGGACCTAATCCAGACCATATATTTTGTAAAATAGTTGGACTTAGGGCCTATATAGAAAAAAATATCCTTGACAATTCCTTAACTTATGTCTTCAGACTTTTAATATCTCATTGTGATCTGTCCTCAGTATCGTGTGAGTGACACCAAATAAGATCATTCCTGGTGATTACTTTTCAATAGTTACCATGTTAATACCTTGACCAACAAAATAAACTTATAAACCCTAACCCTAACTCCCAAATCCATCAAAATTCTGACAGGCATTTTTTGGGAGAAAAAAATCCAGCACTGTTGAAAAATGGGATCTTTATAATGGAGTTTTATCAGATACTTAAAAGTAATACTACATGTATTATAGTTGCTAAACATAACTTTCGTAATATGAGCCAAGAATATTTCCAACGCTTGGCGGTGTAATAAGCATGGAAATGAACTTCAAGCTGAACTAAAGTTTTGGGTTATTTTTTCATAGTGTATACAATGAAGATGGATGCTGACCCAATTATTTATTATTTTACATGTATGGAATGGATGAATAGCCGACATTCCTAAAATTAATTACCATTCGATTTACAGATTTATGGGTACCACTCTGAGTGGTACAAATGCTTCCATGCCATTTGCAGGGCTGAGAGGAAGAAATAAGATTAAGAAGAAACAGAAACATCAAGGTAGGCAAATATTGAAAAATACGGGTAGAATGTCGCATCCGACCGCCACTTTTTTCTCATTCAGTATAACCATTATTAGTAATCTTACCTCACCTCGTAAGGTGGAGAACATATGGATGATGATGATGATGGACATATACTCTACATTATTCCAGGATATTTATTTCATGAAAAATCAGCCATTTTGCTGTTACGATGAATTCCTCAGTCATGTCAGTCTTCGATGTCGTAAACTCCACAATTAGTGACCAACACAAAGTCATTTTGCGGCTGCACATGCAGTGGCAACTATAATAGGATCCTTCTATTTTCTGAAAGGGAGGATTTTTGAAGGAAATAAAAGTGATTTTAAAGATAAGTTTTCAGCTTTCTCGTACCACCAAAAATCGATAGAATAATTTTTAACTGGTTGGTGGTTGCAAAAAATTCCCAAAGACCCTTTTAAGAAAGTGGTGGTCGTGGGATAGCTTTACATTCTTTCCAAAATTCAATCAAGTTTCAATGTATGCAGTAAGCTTTTGGGTGATAACGATTTTTTTATCCACGATATATCGGCAAACATATATTACCTTTCAATAGCCCTCGCAATTCTTTTTTTGCAGACTATGCATGATTGCAGTTAACTAGGAGCCAATAACCACGGGTAGGCGTACCCCTCTACAAGTGTCACAATAAATTGCAAATTTATTTTGCAGAGCGTGTAATGTACTTCTGATATCATCATACACTTTTTAGTGACAATTTCAAAAAAAGATCATCTCTGGTGATTATTTCAATAGTTACCATGTTAATACCTTGATGACCAACAAAATAACCTTTGGACCAACAAAATAAACTAACCTAATCCACCTCCCCAAATCCATGAAAATCCTGAAAGGGCACTTTTGGTAAAAAAAATCAGCACTGTTGAAAAAAATGGGATCTTTATAATAGAGTTTTATCAGATGCTTTAAAAGTAATACTAGTTGCAATAAACATAACTTGTATATGAACCAAGAATATCTGCTAACCTTCGGCGGTGTGAATAAGCATGGAAATGAACTTCAAGTTGAAACTAAAAGTTTCGATTATTTTTTTCATAGTGTATACAATGAAGATGGATATGAACCCAATTATTTATTATTTTACATGTATGGATGAATAGCCGACATTCCTAAAATTAATTACCATTTGATTTACAGAGATTCTATGGGTACCACTCAGAGGGTAGAATGCTTCCATGCCATTTGCAGGAGAGAGAAGGACATGAGAAGAAACAGAAACATCAAAGTAGGCAAATATTGAAAAAAGTTAGTTAGAATGTTGTATCGAACCGCCACTTTTTCTCATTCAATATAACCAATAAAGTAATCTTACCTACCTTCATGTAGTAGGTGGAGAACATATGGATGATGATGGACATATATAAGCTTCAAATTATTCCAGGATATTTATTTCATGAAAAATAATCCATTTTGTTATACGGATGAAATTCCTCAGTCATGTCGGTCTGATGTTGTAAACTCCACAATTAGTGACCAACACAGTCATTGTACATGCGCAGTGGCAACTATAATATGATCGTTCTATTTTCTGAAGGAGGATTTTGTAAGAGAATAAAGTCCGAAAACCATCATAAAAAGTGTAGATTTTACTAAGATAGTTTTCGCTTTCTGTACCACCAAAAATTGATAGAATAATTTTTAACTGGTTAGTGGTTGCACAAATTTCTAAAAACCTTAAAAAGTGGCGGTCCCGGACATGACATTCTTTCCAAAATTCAATCAAGTTTCAAGTATTCAGTAAGCTTAAGCCATGATAACGATTTTTTTATCCACGATATATCGGCAAACATATATTGCAAATTTTTCAATAATATCGCAATTCTTTTTTTTTGCATTCATGCATGATTGCTTAGAGCCAATAACCCTGAGGTGTGTACCTCTCTTCTGCAAGTGTCACAATAAATTTCTAATTTATTTGCAGAGCGTGTATGTACTTCTGGAAGTAGTTTGCTTTTGTTTCTCTATTTCTAAAAGCTCAAAAGACTAATGATTTTTTATTTCCATGGAATTCTCTGACTTGACTCACAATGTTTCAATTTATATTTTATTGTGATATATTTGTATTCGCAATATGTCGATAACTTAAATAGGTTCTCGATATTGTAATCGAATAAAAAGTTATCGCAAAAAAGTTATCGCAATATCGATATCGTGTTTATTGCCCAAGCTACATCCCAGGTATCCAGAAATTGTTTCTAGTTATATGTTGCTTTTTCGTTTTTCTATCTGTTACTCCTTGTCTTGTGTTTACTTACTTGTTAATTTTCACTTCCTTTTTGTCTACAATGCCCGATCTCCCCGGTACTCACTTATTCCTCCATCATTTCTATTAAATATTTATCATTCTTTCTTCATACATATTCAGGTCAATATGAGGTCAGGAGTGGTAAGACGCATGCAGCACCAACCCCAGAGAAGAAAAACCCGTGGCTCTTCATCAGAGTTACTCCTGACAAACTGAGAAAAATTGGGAAAGGAAAAAAAATGATAAGTATTCACAGTGCCAAACCTTGATTGCATGCATACAACTGTTTGAAGCAGCCCAACGGAGTAAGATGAGAGGATTACTTTTTGGAAATCGAAGATAAAGATCTTGTGGGTTTTTGAGAAGTTTGCTATCATTGTCTCTTGCTATAATGAGTTGTACCTCCAACCCCTTGACAAGGCCAGATCCATCACACATGAAGCCACTTTATTTGGTACAATGGATTGCATGCATAAATAAAATTCTGTGAAGAATTCATCCAGAAGTAAATAATAAAAAACAATGAAATTCCTTTTCTACAAAAAGTCATTACATCGTAAGTTCATCAAGAAGTGGAGGGGTTGGCTGAGTTGACTGCAGGGCACAGGTCCCACAATCTGAAACATGTCTGAAAAGTACATTTCCTACGCTGGTAATTCTATAGATCATTTCACTAAGAATACAATTGACTTGGTGTACAGCCAATCTCTAGCTGCAAAAGCAACTGGTAGAGACTGGAACAGTTGGCCTCAGATACACATTAAGGCACCTGATACTGCTGATATAACCACTCACTGGCCGACATAAGTATTGCAACACACACACCAAAGTTCAGTTTGGAGAACTGTGTTAACAATTTAATTTATTTTATTTTATTTACACTACTTAAGACTTCTTGAAAGTGCCTGTGTTTTGAAGTCAATGTTCTTTTACTGTTCTTGCCGGAAATTATGTAATACACGATCGATGAACCATCAGACTAAATGATCATCTCACCTCTGTTACTGTAAAGTGCTATTTTGAGCATGTTGCAATACTTTTGACCAGTGACTGTAGACAGCAGTGAAAGGTGCTGGAGAAGCGCAGAAGATTCACATGAAAGTGCCTATCTTCAATACACACTCTTCAATGCACTGGAAGCTGTACTATATAACAGGGTCACACTTATAATGAAGAAATCACATGGCATTACAGCTACCCTGGCCATCAACTTCAGATGACTTATCCTGCAGACTGCTTAACAAATGAGCCAGTAATTTTCAATCACCCGCTTTGTTCATCTTACACTAGGACACTGATTCCATGACCCGTTGAAAGTCTACATACTTGATTGAGATAATGTTGCCCCTTTAACCATTAACTTTAATTAAAACATTCTTGCCGGACTTGACTTTCTCTTTCATGCACCAGTAAAAGTTTTTTAAGCTAGCAAGATTTCCAACAATACTAGCCAAATCCACTAATGCTATAGGGACTACAGTGTTCACTTATTTGTATTTTGTACATTCAGAAAAAAAAAATTTTTCTTTTCATTGCAAATTAGACCTAGAAGTTTGGATAACCTTTATCCTGTATACTGAAATGGATTATTATTGATGGATGCAAAAATTGATGGAAAAGGAGCATCATGGACTATGACAAAATAAAGCAGAAGTGTCATTCAAAGATAATGTTGTTTCACATTTCCTTTATTTAAATATCTTATTAATTTTATGTATTAACAAAGACATGAATGTGTTTTATCAATTTAAATCATTTACACAAAACGTTGATAATTAATAACCAATAATTTAAAGATGAGAAAAAGATTATTCACAAATTGGTCTTTTGATGTGGGGTAGGCAGGGTTAGATCCAGGGTTGCCCAAAGAGGTGTGGGAGCTCAAGGTAAGGAGGATGGGGGATGGGAAATGAAACCCCAAAATATTGAAATGTATGGACACCTTAGAAGCTTTTTCACATGATCAATTAAATTGGAATACTAACACGACACACATAGGATCCTACACTTGGGAATAATGGGTAGAGGACGGGAGTGAGGGGGGGTGGGAGTGGCTTCAGACGTTCAGGGAGCAAATGTCGTGGTTCATAGACCCTTTATTCAAGGCAAGATTTTAAACTGGTTCATTTCTTTACAATGACATCAAATATTTCCAAATATGGAATCCCCTTCCAAACCGCGCTTCCCTGCCTCACTGGACCGATTTGACAGATTAGGGAGTGAAACATAAAAAACATAGCCCATGTGAACTATTCAATTATACACAAAATCTCCATTAAAATGTACAGTTTTCTAAGAATGACCGAAAGAGGGCGCTATTTTCATGTCATAGTCAAATGCAAAATATCTGCCAAACTGGCAAGTTTTGTGAGCGTGGATTTATATATTAGAATTTACATGTAATTATCTATTAAACTGTTTCTACGCTCATGCCTGATATGCGTCACGAAACTCAATTTCCCTGAGATGCATTATCAGTGCACGCCTCCATGGTCTAGTAGTCTGAAGTCCAAGTCACATGCTGAACTTAACCTCCATAGCCGTAGTCTCTTGTAAAGTCGCACTTGGCACCACGATGCAAGTTTTAAAATGAAACTTTTCTGAAGAGAAAACCATCTTTACCAAGTTCAGACTTAATTAATGTACTTTTAAACAACTTTAGGTGATGACGTCATAACATGATGAACAACCAAACACCTTGAGAACGAGCATAACCTTTATCCTGTATGAAATGGATTATTATTGATGGGTGCAAAAATGGATGGAAAAGGAGTATCATGACCATGACAAAATAAAGCAGAAGTGTCATACACAAAAGATAAATTTGTTTTTGGTATTTCAGCTATTCATCTTAAATAACTTATTAATTGTGTGGTATTAACTTGAAGAATGTGTTTTATCAATTTAAATATTTACACAAAACGTTGACAATTAATAACCAATACTGAACTTTTTAAAGATGATAAAACATTTACAAATTGGTCTTTGATGTAGGCAGGGTTAGATCCAGTGCCAAACCTTGATTGCATGCCAACTGTTTGAAGCAGCCCAACGGAAAGATGAGAGGTTACTTTTGCAAATCGAAGATAAAGATCTTGTGGGTTTAGAAGTTTACTATCATTGTCTTTGCTATAATGTGAGTATGTACCCACCCTTGACAAGGCCAGATCCATCAGATGAAATACCTATTTGGCACAATGATGCATAAATAAAATTATGTGAAGAAGTCATCCAGAAGAAGAATAAATAAAGCAATACGAAATTCTTTTCACAAAGTCATTACATCGTAAGTTCATCACATGTACAAGAAGTGGAGGAGTTGATTGGAGTTGACCCCAATCTGAAAACACACGCCTGAAAAGCTACATTTCTAATACGCTGGTAATTCATAGATCATTTTACTAAGAATACAGTTGACTTGGTGTACAGCCAAACTCTCCCTGCAAAAGAACTGGTTATAGAGACTGCAGTTGGCTCAGATACAGGCCCATTGGTGTACTTATACTGATATAGACAGCAGTGAAGGTGCTGGAAAAGCAGAAGATTTTTTTACATGAAAGTGTACATATCTTCACACACCTTCAATGCATCAGCTGTACTATATAATACACTTTTTAATGGAAGAAATTACATGGCATTACAGCTGCCCTGGCCATATCAACTTCAGATGACTTATCCTTCCAGACTGCTTAACAAATGAGCCAGTAATTTTCAATTGCCTGCTTTGTTCATCTTACACTAGGACACT
The DNA here is from genome assembly GCA_029582265.1 of Zoroaster sp. YZ-2022. Classification (NCBI taxonomy): domain Eukaryota; kingdom Metazoa; phylum Echinodermata; class Asteroidea; order Forcipulatida; family Zoroasteridae; genus Zoroaster; species Zoroaster sp. YZ-2022. Next base: position 5,065,670 of record CM055829.1, read on the forward strand.
CATTCCATGACCCATTGAAAGTCTACTCTGATTGAGATGACATTGCCCCTTTAACCATTATCTTTAATTGGAAAATTCTGTTGACTTTTTTCATGCACCAGTAAAAGTTTTTTTTAAAGTGTGCTTAAGGTTCAACAATACTAGCCAAAACCAATTAATGCCAGGGACTACAGGTTCACTTTGTTGATATTTAGTACTTCAGACAAAAATTACCATTTTTTTTCACATTGCAAATTAGACCTGAAGTTTTGGATAACCTTTATCCTGCATGAAAATGGATTATTATTGATAGGTGCAAAAATGGATGGAAAAGTGAGTATCATGACCATGACAAGATAAAGCAGAAGCAATCATACAAAAAGATAAATTTGTACTTTTGCATTTCTTTATTTAAATAACTTATTAATTGTGTGTATTAACTTGAAAAGAATGTGTGTTTTATCAATTTAAATATTTACACAAAACATTGACGATTATTAATAACCAATACTGAACTTTTTAAAGATGATAAAAGATTTACAAATTGGTCTTTGATGTAGGCAGGGTTAAGATACAGGGTTGCCCAAAGAGTGTGGGGCTCAAAGGCATGAGATGGGGATGGAAAACGAAACCCCAAAATATTGAAATGTATGAGTCCAATTTAGAATGTTTTCACATGATCAATTAATTGGAATATCACCCCACGACACCATGGATCGTACCCTGGGAGTAAGGGAGGACTGGGGATCAGACGTTCAGGAGCATGTCGGTTCAGACCTTATTCAAAGGGAATTTTTATTTTTTTAACTGGTTAATTTCTTCTTTACAATGACATCAATCAAATATTCCTCAAATATGGAATCCCTTTCCCAAACTCTTCCAAACATAAAAAAAACATAGCCCATGTGAATTATTCAAATTATACAAAAAGTCCACATTGAAATGTGTACAGTTTTCTACTGGAGAATGGCCGGAAAAAGAGGCGCGCTGCCATTTCACGTCATTCCAATGCAATATAATGTGCCAAACTGGCAAGTTTCGTGATTGTGGATTTATATATTAGCAATTTACATGTAATGATCTATATTACAAACTGTTTCCATCGCTCATGCCTGATATGTGTCCTCACAAAAACTCAATTTCTGAACACATTTTTCATTGGGTAACACCCCGTGGTCTAGTAGTCAAGTCACATACGCCGAACTTAACTCCTGCAGCCATAGTCTCTCGGTCAAGTCGCACCCTGGCACCACAGAATGCGAGTTTTGTCATGAAACCTTTCTGAAGAGAAACCATATTTTACCAACTCAAACTTAATTCGTTGGAGGAATTTAAGAATATATGGGATGACTGAACCCGGAAGTTAATGTATTCAGCACATTATGTTATAGTTTTCATTATATATAATAAAAAACACATATCTCCTGAAGTAACTCTCTGTTATTTTAGGTGTTCTGGAGCGACAGCCATAGAACCACATAGACTAAATTAATGTATTTTTAAACAACTTTTAGTGATGACGATGACGCCATAACATGATGAATCCCCGAAACACCTCGGAGTTTGTTTTTTACAAACTCTATACTTTTCTAGTTAGGTGTTTGGGTTGATGCCCAAACATTCCTCTTGATATTGTTCGCTGTTTTTTTTTTTCTCTCTTCTTTCTTCTTCTCTAACAAGAATTATCCAGAGACAAAAACATAGCTGCAGAGTTCATCAGAGACAGCTTTAAACTTTCACATAGTTAGACCTTAACATGTAGGTTTTATGTCAAATTGTGACGTCAGTAGTGAGATAATCAGATATCGAATTACACTAAATGCAAAATTTAATACTTTTCAAAAAATCATATCTCATGCAAACCACAAACGATATTTTCTACAGTCATTGCACCATGTTACAGATCTTTAATTATGTGATTTTTCGTACACAAACGTGACCCTAATCCGAACTTCCTTCTGGTCTGAAACCGGAAGTTGAAAATACAAAAAATAAAATAAAAATTCAAAAAAATCATATCTCATGAACCAGCAGAAAATATTTTCACAATAACTTACATCATCTGTAAAGACCTTGAACCCTATGTACACATTTCTACACACACAATTGACATGACCCCTAATTTGACCTCTCCTTCCGGTCGAAAAACAGAAGTTTAAAAGAACAACTATTCAGAAGCTAACAGCCATACTGACGTTCTTCTTACACACAGACATACATCGGCCTATAGTGTGTAAAGCGTTATCTAACTAGAACAGAAATAGTTCGATGTTTGAAGACCGCGCAACGGGCTCATGACCTCGCCATCATGCATACTGCCTTGCACAGTATATATACCATGCAGCAGCAAAAACAATGGTTTCGAGTGTCGGGGCCCGGTTCTGCAGAAAAATGCGTCGCAGCAGAAATGTACTAATTTAGCATGGAATCCAAATTGTTATCATTTTTGGAGATACAGAGTTGGACAAAGATTCTTCTTCATGTGTGGCGGATGGAAGAAATAGACGGTATGGTTGAGTGTGATATTGCCAATGTTCTAAGCTGTTAGGCTGCTTGAGCTAACGTACACTAAACATACGTCGGCAGCTAACGTTACAGGTAATGTAGGAATTAATTTTAAAAGAATTTGAAAATCATCTGACCTAATCAGACTACATATATTTGTGTAAATAGTTGGACTTAGGCCTATATGAAAAATATCCTCGACAATTTAACTATGGTCTTCTAGACTCCTTAATATCTCATTGTGATCTGGTCCCTCAGTATCGTGTGTAGTGACAATTTAAAAATAAAGATTCATTCCTGGTGATTGGCTTTTCAATAGTTACCATGTTAATACCTTGACCAACAAAAATAAACTATAAGTATAACCTAACCACCCCAAAAAAATCAGCACTGTTGAAAAATGGGATCTTTATAATGGAGTTTATCAGATACTTAAAAGTAATACTACTATGTAATAGAAGTTGCACAAACATAATAACTTGTATTACATGAGCCAAGAATATTCAACCTTTGGCGGTGTAAATAAGCATGGAAATGAACTTCGCTGAACTAAGTCAGTTATTGGGTTATTTTTTTCACCATAGTGTATACAATGAAGATGGCATGCTGGACCCAATTATTTATTATTTTACATGTATGGATGAATAGCCGACATCTCCTAAAATTAATTACTTCATTCGATTTTACAGATTTATGGGTACCACTCCTGAGTGGTACAAATGCTTCCACATGCCATTTGCAGGGCTGAGAGGAAGAAATAAGATTAAGAAGAAAACAGGGAAACATCAAGGTAGGCAAATATTGAAAAATACGGGTAGAATGTCGCATCCGACCGACTTCACATTATTCCAGGGGATATTTATTTCATGTGGAAAAAATCAGCCATTTTGCTATACGATGAATTCTCAGTCATAAGTCAGTCTGATGTCGTAAACTCCTAATAATTAGTGACCACAGCATATTCATTGTGTACATGCGCAGTGGCAACTATAATAGGATCTCTTTCTATTTTCTGAAGGGGAGGATTTTTTAGAAGGGGAAAGCAAAGTGGATTTTTTAAAGATAGTTTTCAGCTTTCTGTACCACCAAAATCGATAGAATAATTTTTTAACTGGTTAGTGGTTGCAAAACATATCAAAAAAACCCTTTAAAAGTGGTGGTCCGGATACACGACACATTCTTCCAAAAATTCAATCAAGTTTCAAGTATGCAGTAAGCTTCATGATAAACGATTTTTTTTATCACGATATATATCGGCAAACATATATTGCAGTAATTTTCAATAATATCGCAATTCTTTTTTTTGCATTCATTCATGCATGATTTAGCTTTAGGAGCCAATAACCACAGGTATGTACCCTCATAAGTAAGTCACAATAAATTGCAAATTTATTTGCAGAGCGTGTATGTACTTCTGATATCATCATACTCTTTTTAGTGACAATTTCAAAAAAAAGATCATTCCGGGTGATTATTTTCAATACAGTTACCATAAGTTAATACTCTTGACCAACAAAATAACCTTGGACCAACAAAATAAACTAACCTTAACCACCCCAAATCCATAAGAAAATCCTAGGAAAAGGGCACTTTTTTTGGTAAAAAAAGCACCAATTGTTGAAAATGGGATCTTTATAATAGAGTTTTATCAGATGCTTATAAAGTAATACTAGTTGCACAAACATAACTTTGTATATGAACCAAGAATATTCAACCTTCGGCGGTGTGAATACATGGAAATGAACTTCGTTGAACTAAAGTTTTGGATTATTTTTCATAGTGTATACAATGAAGATGGATGCTGACCCAATTATTTATTATTTTACATGTATGGATGAATAAGCGATTCCTAAATAATTATCACTTTGATTTACAGATCTATGGGTACCACTCAGGTGAAGTGGCACAAATGCTTCCCATGCCATTTGCAGGGGCCTGGAGAGGAAGAAATGAGAAGAAACAGAAACATCAAGGTAGGCAAATATTGAAGAATTCGCTAGGAATGTCGAATTGAACCGCCACTTTTCTCATTCAATATAACCAATAAAAGGTAATTCTTACCTACCTGCAAGGTAAAATTGGAGAACATATGGATGATGATGGATTATATACTCAAATTATTCCAGGATATTTATTTCATGAAAATCAGCCATTTTGGTATACGATGGAATTCCTCAGTCGTCATGTCGATCGATGTAAATTCCACAATTAGTGACCAACAGTCATTGTACATACGTGCAGTGGCAACTTATAATATGATCCTCTTCATTTTCTGAAGGGAGGATTTTTAGAAGGGATAAAGTCCGAAAAACCATCATAAAAGTGGATTTTAAAGATAGTTTCACCAAAAATCGAGGAAGAATAATACCTTTAACTGGTTAGTGGTTGGAATTTATTTTCAAAACCCTTAAAAAGTGGCGGGTTGGATGTAGTACATTCTTCCAAAAATTCAATCAAGTTTGCAAGTATGCAGTAAGCTTGCCAGCATAACGATTTTTTTATCCATGGGATATATCGGCAAACACATATTGCAATTTTCAATAATATCGCATTCTTTTTTGCATTCATGCATGATTGTTTTAGAGCCGATAACCACAGGTATGTACTACTCTCTACAAGTGTCACAATAACATTCTTCGTAAATTTATTTGCAGAGCGGTATGTACTTCTGAAGTAGTTTGCTTTTTGTTTCTCATTTCTAAAAGCTCAAACACACTAATGATTTTATTCATGCATAATTTCTGACTTGACTCACAATGTCGATTTATATTTTATTGTGATATATTTGTATTCGCGCGGATTTGCCGATATGCCAGATAACTTAAATAGGTTCTTCGATATTGTAATCCGAATAAAAAGTTATCGCAATATTCGATATCGTGTTTATCACCCAAGCTTAGTATGCAGTAAAAATTGTTCTGCTCAAGTTACGATGCTTGCTTTTCGTTTCTTCTTTCTATCTGTTTACCTTGTCTTGTGTGTGTACTTTGTTAATTCTTCAACCTTTTCTGTCTACAATGCCCATTCCCCTACTCAGTTATTCACTCTATTTCTATTAAATATTTATCATTCTTTCTTCATACATATTTAGGCTTTCAAGATGAGGTTGAGCGGTGAGAATGCAGCATTGAACCCCAGAGAAGAAAAACTGTGGTCTTCTATCAGAGATCCTCCCTGGACAAACTGAGAGAAAATTTAGAAAAACTGTTTTCAGTGCCAAACCTGATTGCATGCCCAAACTTGGAAAGATGAGAGAGGTTACTTTTGCCAAATCGAAGAAAAAGATCTTGTGGGTTTAGAAGTTTCTGCCATCATTGTCTTTTGGCTATAATGAGTATGTACCCAATTCTTGACAAGGCCAGATTCATCAGATGAAACTCAATTTCTGAATGCATTTTCATTGCACGCTCCATATCCATGGTCTAATAGTCTGAAGTCAAGTCACATGCTGAACTTAACTCCATAGCCGTAGTCTCTTGTCAAGTCGCACTTGGCACCACGGATGCAAGTTTTATCATGAAACGTTTCTGACAAGAAAACCATATTTACCAAGTTCCAACTTAATTAATGTACTTTTAAACAACTTTAGGTGATGACGTCCTAACATGATGAACAACCAAACACCTTGAGAACGAGCATTCTACTCACTAGACTAACATGCTCGTGCAAGTTTTTGGTGAATTAACTATTGAAGAACCTTTCAACCTTTGTAACATTAGATTTTTATGGGAATTTGTAAGTGAATGAGGAATTGTACTGCAGAAAAAATACTGCCTGGCTTGACTCATTCCTGCAATGTCTCCCCATTTTAGCTGTAATAATGGGCGCTCTATTAAGGATTAGATTTCTTAAATGTTGTTTATCATAACTGGGAGAAAGACAATAATCTGATAATAAAAAGCTCTTTAATTCATAGTACACTTAAAATATGCTCTTTATTTCTGTTAAATACAAACTTGTACAATGTTAACATTTTGGATTTATTTTGCATTTTTAAACAACTTTAGGTGATGACACCATAACATGAACCCCAAACACCTTGAGTTTGTTTTTTACAAACTCTATACCTCTAGTTATTATTATTATTATGTGGCATATGTACTGCACTTAAGTCCATTTATTGTATTCACATCTTTACTTTTCATCAGATATTTTGGAGATGTTAATCATTTTGGGCCCCAGACCCACTATCCAGTAGGCATCTAAAAAATCTCAAAAAGGTCAAAGCCTTATTTGATTTATAAGCCGTTTATACTTTTACAGTGTCACATAAAGTAGGTGATGTATGGTCCATGTATTTGTTTATGTTTTTTAAAATGGTCAGAGCACAGACCAGATTAGAAGATTTTATGATTAGCCAGGAGGTGAAAATAAGAACTTTTCAATATAAGGATTTTTAAAATGAATAATTATTGTCAACACTCAGCATTGAACCTTTGGTAAAAATTATTCTGAGACACCAAAGCATACAATTTTGTAAACGTAATTTTGTTAAAACGTGGCTTGAATTTGAAATAGGGTGAAAAATGTTGAGGCACTGCAGTTAATTTAAATACAAAATTAATTACTTTTGATTTTGAGGGAAGAGATCCAGATATTTTTTTAATTAAACTTATGTCGTTTATTTATTTTCTTTTTATTATTTTATCAACTTAACTGAATTTAATTTTGCAAATGGAATAATGTGTATAAATGTTTAATCGAAAAGCATCAATAAACTTTTCACAATAATTGTTTAATAACCAAACAAGAATCTAGAAAAAAGAGAACAACAAAATGGTCAGTAATTTTTCCCAAAATTGGGTATTTATTTTTAAATATTGGCTTTGGTTAGCCGGTTAGCAAATTTCTGAATGGTTAGTGCTGTTTTTTTGTTTAACTACCCCAGCACTAATTGTAATTTTATTTTATGTAATAAATTCATGAAATGTTTAATTATATTTTAGTAGTAAAGAGTGATGGTGCAATCCCATTCAGTGACACTCGATCTTTGTTGACTTTTTGTTTTTGGTTTTCAATATCTATTGATCATACAAATTGAAATACAGTGAATCCGTATCTGACTATTTCCAATGTTTGTCCATTTTAAAAATAAAATTTGTGGGAATAGTAGACCTTTCGTTTGAAGGTTCCAATAATGACCGATTGGTCAAAACGGGGAAACGTGTAGAAGAGACAGGATATTTTGTTCAGATCTGTCTAAAAACAGCAAAAATAGATAAATAAATAAATAAAGGTCTAAACATATTATGCATTATTCGTAAAAGTAAGGTTTTTATTCATTCATAAAGTGACTAAAATAGTGACTTATCCAAAAAATGTTTCATGACCTAAAAAAAGAAAAGTCATATATTTCAACCTATTATACGTTTTCGATGTGACGTAGTCATCACGTCATCAATCATATTTGTGAAAGATTCACATGTCAATTTATATTTCATGCACATAAACCGTCTTCAAATTCCCTACCACATTGGCTCCAGAATTTGTTTAAATTGAACTGGAAGCAAAGGTCAAATTGGGGTCACCTCTGTGTAAGATTTTTGACCCTAAGATGGCACAAAAATTGAGGCCTTAATTTATCTCTTGTGGTTCTTGGGATATGCTTTTTTAAATGATAAACTTTGAAATAGTGTTATTCGATATCCGATGGCATTAGGCCAAAAAAAAAAAGATGTTGAGTTGCCCTCCACCGACTGACCCAAAAGTGCTGAAATCTCGGGTCGGGTTTTTTTTTTTTTCCCCCGTCATTCATAGGCCTATTTATTAATGAAACTTACCAATTGTCTTTGTATAAAACATAATACGTTTGATTTGTGAAATTTTCCACTTTTTTTTACCGGTAAATTTACCGGTACCCAAGACTAAATCTACATGTTTTCCAATCGAATGGCCCCGGCCCTCACATGGTGCACTGCCTTCGCACACACTGTGTGCCAACGACTGCGACTCAAATCTACACGTTTTCCAATCGAATGGCCACTCACATGTTGCATGTTGAGCATTGCACGCAATATGGATGAATATGCTGTGTCAATCACAGCGAAAAGTACAACAAAACTGCTTGGGATACTTTTATTCTGAAGCAAAATTCCTTGCTGATAGGTATACAAATGAAAAACATGATATGTGGTTTCAGTTCCAATGCATTTCAATCTTAAAATGACAGTCAGGGAGAAAAAAAAGAAAAAAAAAGAAAGAACAAAAATCCCGACCGACCGACCCCTTCAAATATTTTCACTGGAGGGCAACTGAATTTTTTTTATTTATTTGGCCTTATGATGAGTTCTAAATAAGTGCCAAGTTCAAAGGTTGATGGAGGTTTGAAAGTATGTCTTTGTTGCTGGACATTCGAGATTCGGAAAAAATAGAGATATGTTCACAGAGGTGCAGTACACGCAGAAATAAAATTCAATTCGAAACCAAACTCGAGTGAGACAACATGAATTTATTCTATTCTATATATTGATTATAATAATGGCGTAGTCGGTAGGATTGCTGGTCGGTAGTTGCCAAGAAATTTCTATCGGACATTCTAGCTCCGACATTCCTCCAGAATTTGGTTCAGATCAAGGGCCGGCGGCAGATTAATTGAGTCTCCGCGAACATTTGTTTGGCCGAGGTGAGACTGAGGGACCGACGGAATTTGGGTACCCAATAATTACAGAGAGAAGATCAAAACGAGGACAGAATCCCCAAACAAAATGTGTCGGCGCATGAGGGCGTGATCTTGTGACCAATCTACGTCTGGCACCGGAACGAAGATTTACCAATTACGCCCATCATTACAGGACGGCGGAAACCAGTCGCTCTAGTCGAGACGCTGCATTCTGTGGGATCCCGATGGACATGGAGCGAGCATGGTGATTCAGTCCGGCCGTACTGGGAAGATCTAGCGGCATACGCGGGTGTGGTCACCTAGTGACAAGTTTTAGTCCTCGAAAATGTGGAGTTGACAATGGAGGTGGAGATTAGACCATGCATCAAGCGTAAACTAAACTTGACTTAAACGTTGTAATAATGACATAAAGTTGTTAAAAGACAAGAGTTAATATTCTTGGATGTTTTATTGACATTATAGGCTATGTAAAATAAATCAAATGGAGAAGAACAATTAAATAAAACACGAATATAATGCTTCTCTTTATCATGTGTCGTGGCCGAGCGGTCTAGCGCACCGAACTCAAGTTCTGGTGTTGCCAGCAGCAGGGTGTGGGTTCGAGCCCCGGTCGTGACACTTGTGTCCTTGAGCAAGGTACTTAACCATAATTGCTTCGTCCTTCGGTTGGGACGTAAAGCCGTAGGTCCCGTGTGTTGTATAATGCACGTATAGTGGATTGTCGTGCGGTCTAGCGCACTGAACTCAAGTTCTGGTGTTGCCAGCAGCAGAGTGTGGGTTCAAACCCCGGCCGTGACACCTGTGTCCTTGAGCAAGACACTTAACCATAATTGCTTCTCTCCACCCAGGGGTTAAATGGGTACCTGTGAAGGCAGAGATGGTTTGCTCTATATGCGCTAGAAATGGCAGCAATTGAGCTGTATACTCCCCAGGGAGCTGAGATGGTTTCAGGAATGATTTATGAGCCTTATGAGCCTTATGAGCAGGGATAATAATATAATGCGCCTTGAGCGCCACTTAGTTGGTGGATACGTGCGCTATATAAATCTATACATTATTATTATTATTATTATGTGTGTGTTTGTACAGGCAGCAAGGTCATAGGCAGGAGTACATGTGTACATAAAAATATACTATACACCAAACCTTACCATATCACACACAAATTAAAAAAATACGAGCTGTGGGTCTTTAGATATGAATGCTTAAAAAATTTACTTTGAATTAATGTAATTTGACAACTGACAGCGTCATCATTACGTCATTTCTAATTTATTAATGCTTTAAGATTTTATTTTAAGTATGTGCCAAGTTTTATATGATTTCCAGCATGCAACCTGTTTTAGCAAAGTGATATTATTTTAAACTTGTCACAAGAGGGCGTTGTTATATATGATGAGGTCATCATTAGTATATTTGAAGAGGTCAAGGTTTACACATTTCATACACAGAAACCATAAAGAAATTCCTCTTTATATTGACCGGCTGCATATCCAAACGTAGGGGCTGGGAGTGTATTTTTGTTTTACACCGCAGAGACGGGTTTTGTACGCATTTCGCCCTTGTGTCAAGACTATGAACCCATTCAGCACGCATGCGCGCGAAGGGTATTTCGACACGCAAAAAAACCCTACCATCAACGGAGAGGGAATGGCTCCATGAGTTCCACTGCAGAGAGCGCCATGGTCGACTGCAGCTAGCTTGGAGTTTAATTCTATCGTCGCGCGCCTAGGGTTTCGTAGTCTCTCTCTCAAGACCGGAATTGGCACTTTTACTGCACAAAACCCGTCGCTGCGGTGTAAAAAAAATATATGCGGGCTGGGAATATCTGTCTCAATTGAACTTCCGGTTTTTTACCGGATCAAATTAGGGTAACTTTAGTTTTGGTTATTTTTTCAAGACCTTCCATCTGACAGAGTGTGAAAATATCTCATACAGTTCAGTAATTATAAACTTTGGAAATAATAACTTTGAAATAATGTAATCTAGATTCATTCTAGAATCTCTGTGCAATTTAAGGCTCTTTTTACGTAATGCTTTCTGACTTTGTCAAAGTCATAGGAGACTGGCGTACTACTCTACTGTGTTTACTAACAGTCGTTTTCCCGGTTTCGGATTTTCCCGGTTCTGGATAGCTGCAAATTAAAAAATATGTTTAATCCATATCGCTTCAGATAGAAAATTGACACTTTACTGAGGTGAGGAATACCTAATGAACTATCAAAATGTGTAATTTTCATCCACTAAACTGCGATCGTTGTGAAGATATCGATCATTTAGTGACGCAAACTCGGTTGAACACTAAGTCGAACCCCAAAAGGCGACATTGACGTTCTTTGCCGCCGACTGGAAAATGTAGTTACGTTTTTCAACATTGAATTTTTCTAAAGTTGTGAAAATTTCATTTTTTAACTTCTTCGCGCATTGATAATGTGCGTAATGTTTGGAAATTAAAATTGGGAACATCTCCGATCGATTAAGAGAACTTAAACTCGTGTTCCAACCAACAAATGCAACATCTATGATGTGCCTTGTACATCAGAAGCACTTGAAAGAAGCCATGCTTTTCCATACACTGCGCGTCGCTTGCTTGACTTGTTTCTATTTTTTACCCACTATTAGTCACGTGACTCCGGTCGCCGATTGTGTCTATTATTATTTGAAAAGAACAACGGTTAATTGTCATTTCATATACAGGAACCATGTCTGAATTTCCTTTTGTGTTGGCTCCATACCTCAAAATGAGGCTAGTGAATATTTGTTTCACTTTAACTTCCTGTTTGGACAGGACGACAGAGGCAAATTAGGGTCATGTCTGTGCAACTTTTGTTCGATTTCTCGAAACCTTTTCGATGGTATAAAGATTGTAATAATCTATTGTGTAGTTCAGTTTTTTCAATTTCAAATTTGAAATAATATTAAACTTTGAATTAGCGTAATTCGATACCTGATGACGAAGAAGAAGAAGAATGTTGCACAATGTATTTGTCTGCAGGAGGTTAACGATGTAGGCCTATATCGCATGTGTTCATAGAAATGATTAAAAGTATAAAGATACAAAATGTAAAAAGGGGCGTGTCCCCTTCAACTCACCGCCGCATACTTCATAGCGTTCCTTCAGTCCCCTAGTCCACAGCGAAGTGTCATGGTGCAGAATATCTGCGGGGAATGATCTGTGGACACACATTCACCCTGTGTAACAATTTGCAGCAAAATATCTTCACCCAATTTTGAGAAATGAAAATGCAAAAAAAATTAAAAAAATGAAAAATGTGGAATGGAATGACCCATATAAAATATAAATATTTCCTGGAAATACAGGGTCTATGAAGTTAACGTAAGCTCGTGCCACCTCATTAATGTATCAATCTTTCTAATGTAACTTCCATGTACGTAATTCGCCGCACTCGTGAAATGACGCACCTACCGTTGGCTTAGCATTTCTCGGAAATTTTACAAAACTATGGCGTATTACTGGTTGCATAAACTTATCTAAGTCGTGCTTGTTACAGAAATAAAACTTATAGCGAAATTGTATGATTTACTGGAAAGTTAGTGCTTGTGAAAGTGGAAAAAGTTGTTTAACCACTGATTTTACTAGATACAAATAGTAAGCGATTTACATGACCCCAGTTTTTTTTTCACGAACATCTGTGATTTTATTGTTCTATGCCGTCAACAAGCTGTTGTCTGTGGAAACCAAAATATATGAATGCTTTGCATTTGCATTGATTTTTTAAAGAAATACTGATCCTCAAATTGGACACATTCCTTATAGAAAAAGCGAACGAAGACGACTTAATTCGTTGGTGTTTATTTTGACGGTAGTGAAAAATTTAGAAAATGAAACATTAATATCATAGTTATGAAAAGAAATCTTTTATTTGACAAAATAGCAATTTGACACATTTCAAAGTTTTAAAGTACTTTTTGCCAAAAATTTAACCACCTTCCATTTTATTGGTCTTTCAAGAATATTGATTAAAAATTTTGAGAGCTTCTCCCAATTATACCATTTTATTTTAAAAATCGAAAACAATATTTTTATTTTCAAGTTTAAAAACAATTTTACAACCATCTGGAATAAGATGAAACATGATTTCAACTGTTTTTCTTCTTGGGTACATTTTCTGTGCGCCCATCAACTTTGACAGTTTGGGGTGAGTCGTTATAGCAACATCAATTTTTTGATGACCACAATTCTGTGCGTCTCAAGACGTCCACGCGTATGATCATGCATTGAAATTCAGCATTTTACAAGAGAATCCTTCACTGAAACAAACTGAAACACCAAACTGCTAATTTCATTTGTAAGTTACCGTCCAGTTGATTATATAACCTTAGGTGCGTCATTTAGGGTAAATTGAGGATAATTGTTGATCACCCCCGCCCCTTTACAAATTCACGCTACATACAAGCGAAATTTTAGTCGCAGCCGGCCAGTGACGGAGAATTGAAACGACCAAGTGCATTGACCTTTGACGTTATGACGGGTCAATCAACTTTCAGAGGTAAACATGGCGACTCTAATGAAAGGTGACAAACTCAAAGTTTCCGCACAACTGAAGGCTGAAATCACTCGAAATACGGGACAGCAGCAGTTACAGGCATTGTTGGATATTGTCCTACACCCGGAGACATCGCTAGAAAACAGTGAGAATCTGGACTGGTGCCGATCGCAGGCGGGAGTACATTTGATGAATTTGCGAAGACCGTACGTCAGTATGAATGATAATGCAACAGTGATGTAGTGCCTTGATGCTGAGCCTTGGCCTTAAGGCTGCCTTAAGGCTTGATTTTAGGGCCTTGGCCTTAGCCTTAAGGCTTGAGGGCAAAAACCTTGCAACTTTAGGGCCTTGCTCTTCAAAGCCGATCGATTTTTGAATTTTTCAGGTAAATTTGTTTGAAATTTTGCTTTTTCTACAAACATACAACTTGGAGTCAGCCGTCTGCAGTATCTAATTTAATCATGTTTTACCATGGAGGAGGGAAACGCCGTAGATTTGTGTGTTGACACACTTTCACTTTTACAGCATCACATTTTGTTACCATGATAGTACATTTTTCTGCTTCCCCCAAAACAAAGCTATAATAATTTTTTGTATACTTGTACTTATACTTGTATACTTGCCAGGGAGATATAATTATACTTAACTTGCATACAGTTATATGGGGTAGATAGAACATCATCTGATTCGTGCTGTGGACTGCTTTATTTATTTATTTATCGTATGGTTCATACAAAGTTAGCATGACAAGGTTAGGTTATGGATCCAGTTTAATACAGACTGGTCGAGTTCAGTTAAATTTCCATCACATCTGTAAATAATACAGTCATGAACGATGTGATGTACAGTCTGGTCATCATGACCACGGGTACATTTAGCGTTGTCACTTAGTCCCATGCGGAGCATGTTATGTCCAAATCGGTCATGGCCAGTTCTTAGTCTGTTAAGTTTGACCCAACAGTGGCAAAATGTAGTTAAATATCCACGTCCTGGATTCTGATTCTTGCCACGTAGTTAGTGCCCAAGTCTTTGGGTGCGATCCAATGCTAATTTCTAGCAGTTTGTGGGCTTGTCGATGGTAACGATTTCTTGATGGCAGTCGCAGTTGTGGTGGAGGTTTTTGATTGGTGTTTGTCAACAGTTGATGAAGCAGATGGGAGTCACACCCAGCGGCACGTCGCGCAAGAGCAAGGTATTGGTGCTGACGTCTCACTTCATAAGGAGCAATTCCACTGACTACTGGAAGGTATTGAGTGGGAGTTGATCTGATACATCCTGAGATGATGCGCATGGTGTTGTTAAGGGCTACGTCAATCTTGATGGTGTGGGTGCTCCTTGCCTATACCGGTGCACAGTACTCTGCAACAGAGTATACTAAAGCTATTGCTGAGATTCGAAGAACGTTGTAGTCTGCGCCCCAGGAAAGGCCTGCTAGTTGTCTAATGAGACAGTTGCGAGTGTTGGCTTTCTGTGCGAGCTGTGTGAGATGGCTTTTGTATGTTAGAGATCTGTCCAAAGTAACACCAAGATACTTGGGGAAATCATCATACGGGATGGTTGTGCCATTGCAAACGACTTTGATTTTGTAGTTAGCCAGTCTAGTTGCTAAACAGTTTTGGTGATGTTAAGTCGGAGTCTCCAGTTTTTGAAGTAACGGCTTAAGGATTCCATATCGGTGCCAAGTGTTGTTTCAAGCTTGTTAAAGTTTTTGGCAGAGGTTAGGAGTGCTTTGTCATCTGCGTAGATATATTTCTTTGAGACAGTGGTTGGTAGGTCAGCAGTGTAAATGTTGAATTAAATCAGTGCGAGCACTGAGCCCTGCGGGATCCCGTTTTTCAGGAAGCATTTTTTACTGGTTTCTTCGCCAACCGTCATTGTAAAGCTTCTGGAGGTGATCATTGTCATGAGAAAGTTTACTAAGGTTTTATCAGGTATGATTTTGTGTAGTTTTAGGGCAAGACCTTTATGCCATACCGTGGCATGCTGCTGATAGATCGGCCAGTACAGCACCATTCTTGAGACCTTTTTGGAAGTTGTCCTCTATGTCTTCTGTGAGGAGTGTTACTTGGTCTGTTGTACAGCGTCCTGTACGGAAGACGGCCTGCTCAGGTGGGAGTTGAGGATCCACAATGGGTTGGATACGATTGTATATTAGTCTGCCCGGGTCTTCGGCGGCCTTGTCCGGTTTTAGAATTCCCATTACTTTAGCATGTCTCCATATTTTGGGGATTTTCTGAACTTTGATACAGGTGCTGAAGTAATCTCAAAGCCATTCAGTGGATTTTGGTCCATGATTTTTGACAAATTCTGGGTGATATAGTCTGGTCTGTTTTAGGTAATGCTAATATTTCTAACCATGATGGCCTAGAAAATAAAATTACTTCCATGTTACATAATAACGAGGCAACATCAGTTAAAAACAGCCGTTCTTAGATCCCCATCTTTTGTTATACTCGGTTTAGAATAATGTGCATCAGTATGGAAGCAAACCATTCTTTTTGTTATATTTAAATGGTATCCACGAAGACCTGAACTTCTACTCGGTCATATATTTGTACGTGAAGTTTTTATTCTTACTATAAGTGATTCGTTATGATGTGACATGTTTTATATTAGTAGCAATTTTATACTAGAGGGCCTTGGCCTTGAGGGTTAAGCCTTGGCCTTGGCCTTGAGGGTTAAGCCTTGGCCTTGGCCTTGAGGGTTAAGCCTTGGCCTTGGCCTTGAGGGTTAAGCCTTGGCCTTAGCCTTAAGGCTTGAGGGTCAACGCCTTGGCCTTGAGGGTCAAAGCCTTGGCCTTGAGGGTTAAGCCTTGGCCTTGGCCTTGAGGATCAAAGCCTTTGCTCCAACACTGTCATAAAGCAAAATTTGTAGCCAAGCATAGCACATTCAGTAACTATCGGCCATTTCTCATTGTTAGAAGTATTGCCGTTTTTCCGTCACTTTAATTATTAAATAAAAACATTTAAAATGAGAACCAGAAATGCTTCTGGCTGCATACCTCCTTCTGAATACCATGCCATTCCTGATGTACAACTAACCACTCTTACTATAAATGGTTTGAGTTCTTCAACCTGAACAAGTAGGTTTTCAACTGTTTTCAAAAGTTTGTTCATCGGATTGCAACCTTTTTTCCCCAATGTTGGAATCGATGCTGCACAAAAGTAATATAGCAGATCCAAGGATCTGAACTTTGGAACATCCCAATGCATTTTTCGTGTTCAACATACATGTAGTCATTTTTTTCAAGCATAGTATTCTGAAGAATAGACATGATGTGTTCCACCAATCAAATGACATGGATATATATATGTGAGCGATATACATGTGAAACAGAACACCACATTTACTGGCTCCAGGTGGCTGACTATCACGACCCGATGTCCGAGACAGGAAGTGGTGGTCTCCAGCAAGGTCGCTACTCACCAAAACCCCACATCTGGGAAACGGAATTTGATCCTGTCCACGTGCTGTTGAGGGTTATGCAGAGGAAAGACTTCCAGAGTTCAATGGATCGATACAGTGCTCAGTGAGTATATTACAGAGTTACAATACTCATACTCAAAGATATTTTTCTGAACCCCTACTCAACTATTGAGTTGGAATACTCATACTCATATCAAGTACATTTTTCTGTACTCGTACTCATGAAAACTTGTTGATTGTATTTTATCCTTGAGGTGTTTTTATAATATGTGAGGGCCCGAATGATCAGCTGTGTTGGATGGGTCACCCTCGTTAAAGATGGTTTAAATAATTACAAACATAGGTAAAACTTGTAGCTTTGCATGGTGAGGATGATAAGTAAGACTAATTGAGGTGACACCATGTGGAATCTCAATTGAGTAGTAATTAGTTCTGAAAAGAACTGGAGGTACAACGTTTCGATCAGTATGCTCTGATCGTCTTCAGGAGAATGCCGGACTCTGGAAAATGCTGCTGCTTACGTAGACTGCTGGAGGATCATCCCATGAATGGATGCCAGAGGATTAGTTCGTTGAAGTGCGCAGGCAGGAACTGTTGAGACTATGATCCTAGGGGTTGGGGGAGAGGAGTGTGTGCTCACTGAACTAAATCAGTTGTTAACAAGCACAGGGGGAAGGAGGGTGGTTGACTTAAGTCAGCTAGATTCTCCTGAGGACGATCAGAGCATACTGATCGAAACGTTGAGTTGTACCTCCAGTTCTTTTCAGAACTAATTACTACTCAATTGAGATTCCACATGGTGTCACCGCAATGAGTCTTACTTAAATACAAACATTCTTACACCCAATTGGGGTTTTTCAAAGTTTAATATGGACACATACATGTAGGGTGATTTTCTGTTAAAATCATGATTATTTGAGTTGCGAGTGACAGACATTTCTACAAGAATCAAACACAAAAACAAAAAAGAAACAAAACTTTTCAGTAAGTTAAAAATGCTTAAGAAACTTTAGAAACTTTATCAAAATGTAATGTCTTCGAACATGAAATTGCCCAATAACAGAATCATCATTACCAATCAATCAATCAACAAATTAGTGAAAAAGTAATTGAAACTTAAACAAGATGACTTTCATCATATAATGGATGAAACTCATATAGAGTGTACATGTGTTTTGGTTATTTTAAAACTCTAAATCTCTAAATCATTTTAACACCGTCATAATGTAAAGACTCTCAATTTGATGCTTCACCTTTCCAAGACTTAGTTTTTATACCTCAAGTTTTTAATTGTTTTATTATAAAGAACAATTTCTTTTTAGACATTTTGCATAATACTAACAAGGTTGCATGGTGATGGTTTTAGTTCATGTGGATACAACTATATGAAAATCTCTGGTTAGAGCAAGCTAGTCACAGTGTTGAGAACAAACTAAATGGCTCTTCTCAGAGCCAACACTTCTTCCAAAAAGAGTTTTTCACATGGTTGTACCTACAAGTGGTTGCAATACATGGTTTTTTGGTTGCTTTTTTTTACTCAACATCATCATCAATGACAAATATTACAAACTACCCATCAATGTGCCAAGACTCAAAATTGATGTTTTCCTCCCCAAAAGCTTCTTGAATTTATTTTATTAAGGGTACATTGTTTGGTGTTTTTGCACATTAGTCACTTTTCCCATTAATGGAAGTAGTT
This sequence comes from Zoroaster sp. YZ-2022, assembly GCA_029582265.1. Lineage (NCBI taxonomy): Eukaryota > Metazoa > Echinodermata > Asteroidea > Forcipulatida > Zoroasteridae > Zoroaster > Zoroaster sp. YZ-2022. Next base: position 5,084,406 of record CM055829.1, read on the forward strand.
ATAAACTACATACAGCAATTTCATTGCAATTGCAACTTTTTAAGGAAAAATAAAGACAAGTTTGCAACTTCAGGGACAAACCTGGCAAGGGAAAATCATTGCACAGTAATTTTAATAATCCAGTAAATATTTCAGAAATATATAAAACAATGGCTACTTAGAGAATGATTTTTTTTTCAACATCCAATTATTTCCAACCATTTAAAGCAAGTTGTTTTACTTCTTCAGATTTTGTTTCCCCCTTTTTTCTTTGGAATGTTAGGTATTATAGATAGTAAAACCATTATTGTTTGTCTAAGCCATTTTGTTTGTTGGGTGGGGGGGACTCTCACCAATTTGTTTATTAATCGGTATGCAATGTAACATGATCTCACAATTTATTACCAGTGATGGGTCATGTACATGTTTTATCCTTCCAGATTGTGGGCTTGGTTGATTTCAACTTAAGATCTGTGACACTAAATTTACATGTACACCACAATCGGGTCATTCCATGCCAACTCAAAATTAAAAAAAAAAAAAAATTCAGTGAGCGATTCAGATTCTGCTGAAACTTTTTTTAAAGATTTCTTAATAAGTACAATAAACAGAAAACCAATTTTAGCTTGAACTCTTTCTTTTTTGAGATATGACATATGACCTCTGAAAATACCCAAACCTTACCTAAACAACTTTAAAGTGGGAAAGGGTTTATGTCAAAAGTAACAAAGAGGTTTGGAGCTAAAATTGTGTGTGTTTATTGCACCCATTGAGGAATAAAGAAAAATAATAAAATCAACAAAATCTGAGTCGCTCACTGACAACCCCCAAGATGAGTTGGTACATAATGACCCCAAAAGGTGATGCACACAATAATTGCATGGTAATTTCAGAGTGACTTTATTTGCAGGTTTTTGTTGATAATTTTGCCATACCATTTTTTAATCTTCTCCTACAAGCAAACTGCTCATTGAAAACTTTGGTCATTACAATTTGCCAACTGATGGTCCAATTGTGGTGCTTCAGGAATGTAAGTATGTCTTTTTTCCCTGAAAAGAATCGAATTAAACTGTGCATTAAGTACTGCATGCAAAGAATGAAAGACATTTATGCCAAGTACTTTGCTCAGTGTCCAACTACTCTGCTGATATTGGTATAAATGACTATCAAGCAAGGCAAGAGAACCCATTTTTGAGACATGAACAGCACCAATATTCTGAATATGAGGAAACAAGAGACTTATGCAGATCCTGGTGTGACATACTGCTACCTTGGTGAGGTAGAGGATGTGAAACATTAAATCATGAAACGCCGTCTGGAGATTTAATTCATTTGGCATGTCCATCTCATTCTGACAACAGAACTAATAAGCCAAAACAAAACAAAAGCCATACATGTACATGTAAATAGCTTTGATGTTCCCATGATTGCTTTTTTACAGCTTGTATGTCAAAAGTTGGCAGAAAGATGAGATAAGACATCTTGATAAAGTCACAAGAAAGTCATGACAAAACATTAACTTCACCAGCCCAGGGCATCTGTATCTTCCCCGAAAAATTCATGGGTAGCTCCCTAGGTGGAAGGAATGCACAGATGAAAGGTGATTTTGTTTGCCTTGGTTATGAGTTACAACAAAGAGAAATATAACCATCTATTCGTATACTGAGGAAGTTTCATCTTGATAGCAAACACATACATTCAATAGGCAATTGTAATCCGTCAGATACATGTAGCAGACATAACCTACATGTAGGTGCGCTTTCTCTATCATCAAAGCATAAATGTTTTACATTAGCTGCTCATGACATAATAGAGTTGCTGAACTAGAGATGAAGGCATCTTGAAACAACACAAATTGAAAAATAATTCTTAAAAATCAAGCAGTAAATCCGGAATCCGTTATTTCTTTAAGTTATCTCAATGGCATTAATGATTGAGTTATTGGTGAATTAATTCTTCAACTGCATCTTTTAGGTCAAGGCTTTAACTTAACTAAATGTATTTTACATGTACTTACGAGGTAGGCCTAAGCCTTCACCTTCGATCCACTTTTTGAAATGATTCACCACTACTGCAGAATCACTTCTGGACCATACGGTCCGCTTTTTATCCTTTTGAGAAGCACCTGGAAGAAAAAAAAACACAAATAGAAAGAGGGATTTAAGTAACTTGACATGACCCTGGAAACTGGAAGTTGAAAGGGAAACAAATATTCTGAAGCACCCTTTCAGGGTTTGAGATATTTATGGGAATTTGAACATGCAGTCAGTAAATGAAATGACCAGTGACATCTTTTCAAAAATATTTGACATGGTAATCATTAGTAGTAATCATCAACTCACAGCTTAAGTTACAAGATTAAAAAATATAAATGTGTATATTACATAACAGCCATTCCTTGGTATTTGCTCTACATAGTAAAAATTTCAGAATGGGTATTGTTTCAGTTTTTACATTTATTTTAAAACTTATCCACCTATTGCTTCTACTTCTAAAAAGACTTTATACAAATATTAATTTTTATTGTCGCGCCAGCCTTGGGAATAAAGGGTAGCTTGTGTATACAAAAGTCTATGAAATGAATGAAATTCAAATTTTGTAGTTGTTCAATAAAACAATAGGTGTTCAGATTAGATAACTATGCATTTATAAACAACAAAGGGGCATTAAAGAAGACAAAAAACTGTCACGTGAGTCATAACAAAAGTGATTATAGTATTTTTTCTCTTAAGATCTTAAACAACTTTTTTATCTTATACAACTTTTTACTCATACTATTGGTATTTCCTAAGGGTCCTTCAAGAATAACAAACTTTTATACCTAGTCCTAGTTTGTAATTTAAAACCCCTTCAAGTTTGTCACGCGAGTCACGCCAGCTAGACGCCACATGCTAAGCACTATTGCTTGTGGTTAGAAAAAGCACCAAAATTAGCATTCTTGGGATGTTTTCCTAAAATCATTTGTGTGAAAAAACTGTATGGAATTGTAAATGCTCACTCTGCAATAACAAACAGGGAAACTGACTCCCAAAAATTTTCGTGGTGATGACATCAAGTGAATTGGGTCAATTGGCAAAAGTCTAAATACTGGTTTGTCGGTCAGGTTTTGAAGAAGGAAGATTCTACTGTATATATGTACTTGTATTACTATGGAATTTGTTCATCAAACAGCACCAGAACTGAATTTCTTTGAAGCTATACGTGATGTTGAAACTGTTTCATCTGCGAATGTTCTTTGTAAAGTGGAACCACCAATGCCACTGTCATCATCAAGATGTTCTTCCTTCAAACTGATGGACCGTGATTTTCTGAACATTCAAAAGAACTTTGAAATTTGTTGTAGGTAGCTAACTTGCACATGAAAAAAAAATTGCTTCGTGGCTGCAAACCAGTATCAATTTCATGTAAATAACAAATTCAATACTGAAATGTACATGTATGTGTTACATAACAATATAAAGTAGCCTTACTCATAATATCTGTGTTATTACACATGTATATGGGGGGAGGGGGTAATCTTACTTTTGGGGGGGGGGGGGCAACAGGGAAATGTAATAAACTGATAATCAATGAAACATATTCTAAACAGTGTTTTAGATGTTTTTCATATCTTTAAAGACTGCTTTGGTGTTTTTTTTTCCTTTGAGAAAATGTGTTCTGAATGAAATCACATTTTTCTGTCATGCGAGTCATGTTGTATTTAATGAATTTTCAGAAAATTTAAAATGTTTTATTTTTTATTTTTTATGGTGTAAGTTCGTGCATCTCTTGTACTTAAAAATAAAGTGAACCAGAATTTAAATGTTTCTCTGATTGGCCACGAATGGGCAACTGCATACAGGCATGCAACATTTCACAATTTTTGGGCGTCACGCAAGTCACATTTTTTTCTGAACTCGTATAATAAGATGATGCCAACTTTTTTTTGTAATTTTTTTTTAAATTATAAGCCCCTTCTCATAGTTTCTAAAAACTGAGTTAACTGAGAGCAAGGTGTAATAACTTGGAGTAGAAGGGCAGGACAAAGTTGAAAAATTAGTGGGATCGTCACGCGAGTCACAATGGAATGGCCGATAACATGTTTGTATACAGGCTTACTAAATTTGTGTATAGATCTAAAAAATCACACAACAGAGTTTTGATCAAATTTGGAACAATAATAATTTACACTAATTAAATAATCTGCTAATTTTGAACACATTCATTCAACTGATACAGAATTATATATGCACAAAAGAGTAATTTTTATAAATACAAATTTCAAGTGTCATTTACATGTACACATAAGTACACTGTACTGTACAACTGGTAATTTTCGCGTCAAGTAATTTTTCACGCTCAGCCACCCTACCGACGCATTCGCGGGTTGTTGCTTTCGTGCACGGTAAATATTTGACTTGTAGTACAATGCACACGATGTGGTTGACATGTATTTACCACTTCAAAAGGTGACCTAATTACAGTGCCGAAGTTGTGCAACGGCGCTATGCACAATGCTTATATACATGTACATGTACATGTATGTACATGTACATGTAGGATACGTCTTCATTACGGGGCCGGGGTAGAGGTCATGGGGTCATGGATATAATTAGGGCAGAGGGCTTTCCCAACTTGAATCCACCGGGCGGGTAATAAATTCCCGTGTTTTTAAATTCGCGCTGTCTAATCGTTACGCAAAAAGTGCGAAAATAAATGTTGCGCGAAAATTATTAATTTTACAGTACTTTCTTTTTATGACCATTTATTACTGTTAAAATGTATAATAATAATAATAATGTGTGGACTTATATAGCGCACGTATCCACCAACTGAGTTGTGCTCAAGGCGCATTATATTATTACCCCTGCTCATAAGGCTCATAAATCATTCCTGAAACTATCTCAGCTCCCTGAGGAGTATACAGCTCAATTGCTGCCATTACATCGCATATAGGGCTAATCAACCAACTCTGCCCTCTCAGGTACCCATTTAACCCCTGGGTGGAGAGAAGCAATTATGGTTAAGTGTCTTGCTCAAGGACACAAGTGTCACGGCCGGGATTCGAACCCACATTCTGCTGCTAACACCAGAATTTGAGTCCGGTAAGCTAGACCGCTCGGCCACGACACTCAATGTATGAAAAACTTTATTTTCCGAAATTAAACACATCTAACCTTATGACCACTTTGAGTGCATATATTTCAAATTCAATTGATTTTATTATAAGAAAATGCCTCACAGCATACAAATATTGACTGCTTCGAGTGCTATGGTTAAAACTACGACTCCCGAGCTAGGTGATCATCCCTTACCAAAATGAACAATTCATTCCAATTGGAAAATTTAATTGGATCCAATTTGTTTTAATTGGAATGAATAGGTTTGAATTGGACTTCATCATCATTGACTTGTGTCTTTACATTTCCAATTGGAGAAGTTTTGTTGTCCAATTGGAGTTTCAGTTGGAAAGCAGTTGGCTTGAATTGGAATCTATGGGTAATGCAGTAAAAATATTTTCCAATTGGAGGTGGTTGGAATTACACAACTGAAGATTATTGGAACTAATTGGCATTTTGCAGTCTCATTGAATTGTTGTTGAAAACCAATTGAGTTTTTAAAGAATCAATTGGTTTAAATGATCCTATGGACCACCCACTCCTCAGGCCAGAAAGTGGAACTGCACGGTTTGAACAAACTGTTCATATGACATCAATGACTGAATTATATCAGTGAAAAGGGTGTATACTCTGAATTGAATTGGATTTGTACATTTACATGTATCATGTGTACTTTAATTTTAATAACCACAATATATTGTGGCGGGTTTCCCAGGCTCAACCTAAGTTCGATAGGGTCAAGTCGGACACCAATTGCGGTGACAACAATTCCCCCAAACTAAGATTCTTTCCTAGACGAGATACCACTCGGAGCGATCTCTTGGCCAGCGGTATGAGTCCGTTTTGATGGAAATCTACCACCAATTGTGATTGATTGTGAAGTCTATGCTAGCACACAGTTACTCAGAGAAACAAGGCACCTGAAAACAGAATTGTCGGTACAACAATATAATTTATTCAAACTGAAATTAGCAACATTACTGTGATTGGGTTGGGATTGGTTCTTTTTATTTACACATGGGTCCTCTTTCTTTTCAATCTCAATGTATAATTGACAGGTAAGATTACAATGAAAAGTACGCAGCTCGCATCAGCATTACACTACTACATCAGCACTACTTAAGAATGCACACTAGCTTCAGCACTAAACAACAGCGTCAATAATGCACACTAGCATCAGCATTAAATAAGAATGCACACTAGCGTCAGCACTACACGAGAACATTAGCCGTATACAGTTGGTATAGCTTTGTACTCATCAGCAATGCACGCCAGCGTTAGCTATGTACAGCTTCCAAAGCTTTGTACCAGCTACGCATCAGCTATGCACGCTAGCATCTACAACGTACAGCTCATACAACTTATAATTTTTTTTATTCACTTTGCAGCTAATGCACCGCGCGCTAGTCAGCGACGTACACGCAGAGTTAATACAATTAACTTGCGTCTTTCTACGCTGGCAGCTACCGCTCTTTTTTGGCGCTATGGCATACCGCAGGCAACCACGACCGGCGCAGCCCACGGCCACATGCATGCCATCGCATCGCTACGCGCCTGCCCAATCAGCGCGCGCAACATAAGGTCACCCACAATCTAAATATTAGACTGGTATAGTCTTTCACTTTCCGTTACAAAGGCCCGAGCATGGCTGAGAATGCCCCCATACTCGTCAGCCATAAATACAACAAAAATAGGAAAGTGTGTTATTTCTTAACTTTTTCTTCATAAAACAATATAACACTTAAGGGGGGCGGGGGGGGGGGGCAATTTTCAAGAAAATTAATTATTCACAAGAGTTTATACAGAGTTAAATGGGGCCATCTTGTGTAAAGTTTACAATTTAAAGTCTAAGATCTGGTTGATTAAATATTCACAAAATGTACACGAGATTTTTATACAGGAAATTTGCTCATTAAATATTCACAGGAAATCTACATTGATTTTTAAGATGCACAGTGTTTCGTTTCAAATGAACTGTTCTAAGCGCACTTTTAGCCCCTAGAAAATGCACACAATTTATTTTATACAAAATTTAAAAGTCTGATTCGTGGCTCATTAAAAGTTTGCACCGATTTCTAAGAGAATGAATTCATACAGAATAAACAGAAATTTTGCTAATTAAATATTCACAAGATTTTTTTACACTGATTTTAAGAGGTTGAATTTATACAGAATAAATAAAAATTTTGCTAATTAAATATTCACAAGATTTTTACACTGATTTAGAGGTTCAATTTATACAGAATTTATATAAGAATTTACTCATAATTTAACAAAATGTATACACAATTATTAGACTGATTTTTATATAATAGCAGTTTGTTCTACCGACTTTATAAAACGAATTCTAATGAACTTTTCTACAAAAACGCGAACTACAAAAATGCAAACGGACGGTGTTGTCACTCGCTCCCCAGGGGTCGTCCTTCCTCGTCAACCTCTATGAGCTTGAGGAAGATTCTGGTCTGCTGCTCGTTGCTCACCAGAGCTCCATCTAGAAATGTTTGTGAAGAGGTGAACTTCTTCACGGTCGCCATTTTCATCCGTTTGGGTGGGGGAGGGACTTCTTCAGCCGGCGCGGCTTCAAGGGCCACTTCATCATCTGGACCCTCCAAAGAAGGAAGTGACGATGGCGGGGAGGAGGGGGCAGGGGACTCAGCTTTCTCCTGTATCATCTGCAGCATTCCTCGTGGCTTGCCTCCTCTATGCCCGTAAGGCGGGACCACGGCCCTTGGCGAAACAGAGAGCTTCTGCAGGGGGGACATAGGGGTTGGGGACAAGGACAAAATTGCCGCATCACCAACTTCCCTCTCTGACGCAATTTCCTCCGGGACCACCGGAGGGAGACTGGGCAACGACATACTCTTAGGAACCGGCTGGCTCCCGGTGGCTACCAGGCGTGCTATGGTGCATGGAACATTCTCTGCCATGGGTTCCCCTGCAGGACTACCGACAACCCGCTCCATCCCCGTTGGATGACAGCTCGACATATGATGTTGCAGAGTGGACACTTGACCCGCCTGGTAAGCACACTGACTGCAACACAGACTCTGCTCTGACCTGTGAACCTCGTGTATATGCCGCCACAGACTCTGTCGTTGATTATACCACTGTGGGCACTGCTGGCAATTGAATCGCCTAGCGGGTCTTGCTCTGCCATGGCCTTTTCCTTGCGGCATTGTGTTCACCAGATTGTCTTTGTGTCTTTGTCTTTGTCTTTGTCTTTCTAAGGAACAAAGCACAGAGTACCAAAATTAAAAACATGCTCAACTCCGAATTAGAAAATTCAAATATTTATATACACTTCCACTCCATACTGTACAATACAACCAAGTATTTTAACGATACCACATGGGTAACTTGTGGGCCCTCTTAGGGTACCGCCTTTGCGGCGTCTCGCCAGGTGATTCTGGCTGACTACCCTGACCCTCTACTTCTTCTGTGATGTCAACATCCATCACAGGGGCTGCATTATTAGCCTTCGGCGAAACCCCATCAACACGAACCTCTAACTCTGGTTCTTCCACCTGGTCAAGGGGAGGGCTTTCTACCACCTCACCGTTTGACCGGTAACCCCAAGGTTGAATCGCCTCACCGACATACGGTTTCAATCTGTCCACATGGACGACCTTTGGTTTGCTTCCTCGCCTCAGCTGGATGCGAACCGTCACATCTGACAACCGCTTGACAATGAGCCATGGTCCTTCCCACCTCAATTGCAATTTTGGGGAGAGGTGCTTTTTCTTTGCTGGGTTAAACAGCCAAACCAACTGACCCTCTTTGAGACCATGCTCAGAGGCACGCCTGTCATAGTTTCTCTTCTGCCTCCGGGCACTTTTCCCGAGACATTCTCGAGCCCTATCATGGGCTTGCTGCACTGTCCTGCAGCTTTTCTGCAAAGTCCGTGTGGGTGCTATTTTGCACCCCTGGACACTCTGTCACCAAGTCTACCGGGAGACTGACCTCTCTACCCAACATCATCATATTGGGGGACTCCCCGGTCGAGTCATGGGGTGTGCATCGATATGCAAAGGTGGCATAGGGGAGAACCTCATCCCAGTCTTTTTGCCTCCTCACTGGATCGATCAACACCGACACCATTTGGACCAATGTCTTGTTAAACCTCTCGACCATGCCATCCGACTTGGGATTATAGGCGGTCGATCGGGTTTTTGACACGCCGAGAATTCGGCATACCTCACTGAAAACTTCCGATTCAAAGTTTGTGCCCTGATCAGAATGAAGTTCTTGGGGCACCCCAAATCGACAAACAAACTCATTCACCAACTTTAATGCAACCGTAGTTGCAGTTGCATCGGGTAGTGGGTAGGCTTCTATCCACTTGGTGCAGTAATCACCAACCACCAAAACCCGACTTCGGTAGTGGCCCGAGCAAATCTATGGCCACCCTTTCCATGGGAACGCCAACCTGATACTGCTGTAGAGGGGCAACCCTCTTCTTAGCAGCCGACTTCCTCCTTGCACAGAGGTCACAGCCCCTCAAGAAAGACCGTACGTCCGCAGACATACCTGGCCAGAAATACCTGAACTTCACTTAGGCCAGCGTCTTGCTGACACCCAAGTGGCCACTGAGTTTTCCACCATGCAACTCAGCCAGTATTTCCTTCCTGAACTTCAGGGGTAAGACCAACAACCACTTGACCGATTTCCCGTCATCTGACTCCCAACGTCTGGACAATAGCCCTTCACGAACCTCCAACTGGTCCCACTGTGACCAATAGGTCTTACAGCTGGCTGTCAAATGAGACACTACCTTCCATTCAGGACGACCACCGCCGTCCTCCTTAAACTTAATGACCCAACTCATTGTCTTATCCTGTAACTGGGCTTCCCTTAAAGCCTCAGTGGACAGGAGTGATTGGGCTTTAACGCCCCTAGCTACAGACTCGTCACCTTGAGGTACTACCTCGGGGTCCTCTTGAGTCACCTCATCACTAACCACATCCTCACGGCCGCACTGTTTACACTGCCGCCTCGACATCCCATCAGCATTACCATGCTTCTTACCAGGCCTATGCTCAATGTCCAAGTCGTACTGTGATATGACCTCTATCCACCTCGCCAGCTGACCCTCGGGGTTCTTAAAATTAAGTACCCACTGCAAGGCAGCATGGTCAGTTCTGACCGTCACCTTCTGACCATACAGGTACTGCTTGAAATGTTTCAAGTAAACCACGACTGCCAATAACTCCTGGCGAGTCACACAATAATTTCGCTCAGGTCTGCTGAGCTTACGGCTCGCATAAGCCAGGACTTTCTCATCGCCATCTTGGATCTGCGACAAAACCGCCCCGATACCATCGCCACTGGCATCGGTATCCAAGAAAAAGTCACCATCGGGGATTGGATACGACAGAATTGGGGCAGTCTGGAGCCTGCCCTTCAACTCGTCAAACGCCACCTGACAAGACTCAGACCAGACAAATTCTCTTGATTTCTCGGTCAAAGCATGTAGTGGGCTCGCAATCTCTGTGCGAAACCTTGAATGAACTTCCGGTAGTACGATGCAAGGCCCAAAAAGCTTCTTACATCACGCACACATCCCGGAACTGGCCAATTTGCTACCGCCTGGACCTTCTGAGGGTCTGTGGCCACTCCCTCTGCGGACACAATGTGCCCCAGGTACGCCACTGTCCTTTGGAACAAGTGGCACTTGCTGGGCTTTAATTTAAGTCCAGCGTTCCTCAGCCTGTCCAACACCACTTGGAGCCGCTCTAGGGTCTCCATCACCATCTCACCAAAGACAATAATGTCGCTTCCACTGGTACAATCCATTCCTAACAATAAATGCGGACTTCTGGCTAGCATCCTCATCCAGAGCGACCTGCCAGTACCCTGACGCCAAGTCAAAGGTACAAAACCACTTTGCCCCTCTCAATGCATCAACTGTTTCATCAATGCGAGGCACGGGATAAGCATCTTTGATGGTAACCGCATTCAACTTCCTGTAATCAACACAGAAGCGCTTGGTTCCATCCTTCTTGTTGACCAGAACAACATTTGCCGGCCACGGACTATCGGAGGGCTCAATTACTCCCCTCTTTTCAAGGTCACTGACTTGCCTCTGAATTTCTTGTCGATGACAATAAGGATGGCATCTCAGTCGTTCTTTAACTGGCCTGGCCTCCCCTGTCTTGATCTGATGTTTGACCACTTCGGTGTGACCAATGTCATGGTCCCCACTCGAAAATACATCCTTGAAGTCGGTCAAACACTTCCGGACTTCACCATGGTACTTGGCCTCAACATTGGCTGTACCCCTACCATACAAATCCCTCAAGTGCATGGGAAGTTCATGCCCAGCATTCTCCACCTCGATTGAATTGAGAAAAATTGAATCTTCTCCTACCTGGGAAATGACCCCTACGGTCATTCCCTCACGAGCCACTCTCTTTTCCCGACCAGGGTTGAATACTCGCAATGGAATAACCTCCGACTCGGTCTCTACCAGGGATCTGGCTAAAATCAAACCCTTCTGGGCCAAGTCACCTCCACCTTTCACTGGTTCAACAATAGCTGGCCCGACAAAGCCAGCACTCCTCCGGGCGACCATACCCGGGACTACGGCCTCATGACCGGATGGAACTACTGTAGTTCTAGAAACTACGACTCGGCCAACAAATGGCTCACCTGCACTGCCTGTGCATCTGATCTTCTCTCCATTCAGCTTCCACTCTTTGGCCTGGAAATATAAATTTCCGCCAGTGGGCACCAGGAAATCCATACCAAGAATACCAGGATAATTCATGTCAGTGAAGATTGCCTTCACCAGGTGCGTGGTCCGGCCAACTTGCACCTCTACCCAAGCAATGCCAAGCACCGCTAATGGGCTACCATCGACCTGCCGAACCTGAACACCCTCCGTCTCCAAGACGGGCCTCTGTTCCTTCGGTATCTGGTAATACACCGAACTACTAATCAAAGTATCGGTGGACCCTGTATCGATTAAAAATCGACACTTGGTTGCCCTTACCGTTCCATCAACAAACAGACCATACCGAGGGCCAAGACTTGAACCAGGCAGAGTTATGACTCTTTGCTCTTCCCCTGACTTTTGTCTCTTTCCTCCTTCACCATCCCCGTCACTACTATATCGTTTGGACCCTCTGCACAATCCAGCCTGCCCGCGGGCCCTACGTGAGGCTGGTTGGCGTTTCCCTGCATTCGGGGAGGTCTCCTTCGGGGATTCTTGCACTGCCGTGCAAAATGCCCCTCTTTTCCACAATTGAAACACCTCCAGGTATTACCCTCTACCTTTGGAGGTTGCTGCGTCTCTTTAGACTGCACACCACTCTGGTTGGAACCGGACTTGTTAATTTCTCCAACAACCCAGTTACAATTTCCAAAGTCCGTTTTTGCTCACTAAGACTTCTCTCAACCGTCCCTAATCTCTGCTCCACTCCGGAGTCAGTTGCCCTTGCCAACTTGGCAGGCTTACAGTCCAGCATTCTTTTCTTTTCGACCATCTCAAAATTTTCTGTCTCCAGGGCAGCCTGGATTGCCTCATCCAAATTGCTTGGACGGGCTCTATTGATTCCCTCTCGGACAGAATGACTATTTACAGCGTCCAGAAAATGGTTCCTTGCCAATCTATCTCGGGCATCTTCCACTATCTCAGGGTATGCCCGAACTGTCAATTCATGAATTGCTTGCCCTAGTTCTTGTAGGGTTTCCTTTGGCTTTTGGCGTCGATACCTTAGTTCGACAAGGTAATTCTCACTCTGTCGACCGGACCCAAAACGCCTCTCTAGCAACTTGACAAGCACACCATATGTGTACTGTTGCCCTGAGTCACCCAACAATCGAAGAGCGTCCCCTTGCAAGCTTGCGGCTAAATACCTTGCGGCTTGCTCATCATTCCACTGGTTGACCTCTCGGCAAGACTCAAAATGGCGGTAATACTCCTTCCAGAGTACCTTACCACTGTACCTGTCAGGGGTTATATTCGGGCGACGACTTGGTCGCTCCAAACTTTCCCTCCGACCATCATCACTACAAACCTGTGACTCTCTTCTCAGTGGCCAAGGACCCACTGAAGAGCTGTCTACTTCCCCAGCTAAACTGTCACCTCTTGCCTCGACTGGTCGAGTTGCGAAGCCTAACAGTTCGCTGCGCACCTGTTTAGGTGTAACTACCTCCCTCTCCCGCAGGAAGGGGTTAGTACTTCTCTGAACCTGTCCCATGCCACCTTGCCCCGAAAAGAACAATGTCAGGTCGTCATTGACTTGACCGTCTTTTTCACTGACAATGGGCGTCAACTTCGTTCGGGAGAACATCCCTGAGCCTTGTTGTTTCAGAGGTGTACTCTCAACAAAACTAACCTTTCCCGACTTGGGGACCGTCTCAGGCACCATGCCTGGACTCGACAACTGCCCTGTTGCACCGGAGACATACCCAGAAGTCTCTTCCGGCAACAGACACTCAACATCCAAATCAACCTGTTGGTGCACACGCCGACCTTTATCTGGCATGTCTTTGCTTCCTCACCTGGGGAAAACTTCCAACTGTGAATCGGACATTGCTTCCAACTTCTTTGTCAGGAGATCTTTCTCCCAACGCAGAAATTGGGCCTCCATCCGCAGTTGGTGCACCTCATTATCACCACCAGCACCCGAGGTGCCCTTTTGACCCATTAAGCATGTGTTCATACTGCCGTCTCGTACTCGTCCGAGGGGGTATCCCTTAGGGCCTCCAACCAACGAATAGTACGTCTCTGTTGTTGGATGATTGTCCAAACGTAACAGAGAATTAGTAGCACAATCAAAACCAAGCAGACTAGACTCAAAGTAAAGAGAATTATTGACCACACCTGCATTAGGTTTGCCTTATTCACAGGGTTTCCAAACTTGGCCACTGCCCACTTGGTGACTCAGTCACATCAAGCTCGGCTGCCACCGTAGGAATCCTCGGTTGTCTCAAACCTTGCAAGACCACTGCTCCGTGCGTTCGAATAGCCAGGCTATCGATTCGCAATAATGTCACCATGTGATCCCTTGCGACCCGGCGCAAGCGTCTCAACTCCAAACGAGTCTTAGCCAAAACCCAAACAATCACCAATCCAATAACCACAAAAATCAACAACAACACAACGACAATCCACAACTGCATTTATACCAGACTTGTAACTTGTGTATCTTTAGCAAAGGCCAACTTAATCAATCACAATCATCCCACTTCTGACACCATTTGTGGCGGGTTTCCGAGGCTCAACCTAAGTTCGATAGGGTCAAGTCAGACACCAATTGCGGTGACAACAATTCCCCCAAACTAAGATTCTTTCCTAGACGAGATACCACTCGGAGTGATCTCTTGGCCAGGGGTATGAGTCCGTTTTGATGGAAATCTACCACCAATTGTGATTGATTGTGAAGTCTATGCTAGCACACAGTTACTCAGAGAAACAAGGCACCTGAAAACAGAATTGTCGGTACAACAATATAATTTATTCAAACTGAAATTAGCAACATTACTGTGATTGGGTTGGGATTGGCTCTTTTTATTTACACCTGGGTCCTCTTTCTTTTCAATCTCAATGTATAATTGACAGGTAAGATTACAATGAAAAGTACGCAGCTCGCATCAGCATTACACTACTACATCAGCAATGCCCACTAGCATCAGCACTACTTAAGAATGCACACTAGCATCAGCACTAAACAACAGCGTCAATAATGCACACTAGCATCAGCATTAAATAAGAATGCACACTAGCGTCAGCACTACACGAGAACATTAGCCGTATACAGTTGGTATAGCTTTGTACTCATCAGCAATGCACGCCAGCGTTAGCTATGTACAGCTTCCAAAGCTTTGTACCAGCTACGCATCAGCTATGCACGCTAGCATCTACAACGTACAGCTCATACAACTTATATTCACTTTGCAGCTAATGCACCGCGCGCTAGTCAGCGACGTACACGCAGAGCTAAGACAATTAACTTGCGTCTTTCTACGCTGGCAGCTACCGCTCTTTTTTTGGCGCTATGGCATACCGCAGGCAACCACGACCGGCGCAGCCCACGGCCACATGCATGCCATCGCATCGCTACGCGCCTGCCCAATCAGCGCGCGCAACATAAGGTCACCCACAATCTAAATATTAGACTGGTATAGTCTTTCACTTTCCGTTACAATATCCATGCACGATACTACATTATGTTGTTATTGCTTTCAGGGTATGAGTAAAATTAAAATAAACATTTTCTCCCACTGAAAATTATATTTTGGAGACAAAAACTCCAAGGAGATTGTTTTTAACACCCAATCTATCAATATTTTTCATTTTGAGTAAGTCATTGATTTTTATTTATTTTTTGTTTTTGTTTTTACAAAATACTTTGCAGAAAACCAATAGATAACAATAAATAAATATATATCAGTCTAAAACAATATATTTTCAGCCTTGTTTTTTATTACAAAACTATTTGGAGACCACACATGTTTTTCTAAAGAACAGTTTATTTGTATAGTTCTATAGAATTCTATAAATTGCTCTATAGAAATATACAAATTGTTCTATAGAACTGTATAAATTGTTTTATAGAACTGTATAAATTGTTCTATAGAACTCTATAAATTGTTCTATAGAACTCTATAAACTATTCTGTAGAACTCTATAAATTGTTCTATAGAACTCTATAAACTATTCTACACAACTCTGTAAGCTATTGTATAAAATACTATACATTTTCTATAGAATTTATCAAGTTTCTTTAGATTTCTATAGAAACAGTTCATTTATTTAAGAAGTTTTATAGAAAAGTGGCCCATTTTTCTATAGAAATTCTATAAGCTCTATATAATTTGTATAGAAATTGTATAAAAATTGTATAGAGAGATTCTATAGCACACTCTATAGAAATCGGTATAGAATTCTATAGAACTTTTTTGCTTCTACAATATTTATGCACTTGTTGTGTTGTCACTTGTTGTGTTGTCATTTATAAAAATGCCTTGAAGTTCAATTCTTTATGACTTCTTGTTCTGTGTTTGTAAATTTGTGAATGCCATCGACTCCCATTTTTTTTAATCACGGAGAACCCAAATAAAGAAATTAATGTAATTAAGTAGAAACATCAGTCCTGTTGCAGAAAAGGGAAAAAAGTCCTGGAAATGGGACTATAGAAATAATCTGATTGGAAAATAGACTGTCCAACTCGTTCGCATCAGGAAAAAAATGCAATTGGGAATATAGGACTATCAAAAAGCAAGTAGTCAAATTGGGGGGAAAATCCAATTGGAAAATGGAGGCAAATTATGTTCAATTGGTTCCTATTGGAAAATATTTCAATTGGGGTTTGAGTCAAAAAGTCCAATGGGTAAATATCCAATTGGGAAATTTAATTTCCTATTGGTTCCAATTGGTTTGTGCCAATTGCCAATGGGAAAATATCCAATTGATTCCATTTTAAATTTTAACCATAGCACGAGTAAAAGCAGTTAATATTTGTTTTATAGCACCCCATACGATATTAAACATAGACGTCTACATGTAGGTACCATGAAAATGCTGTTGCTACGGGTATAGTACATTGGTTGCTACGGGTATAGTACACTGGTTGCTACGGATATAGTGCGTCGTGCTTGCGTGGCTTTCTAGTAAAAATAAGATATCATGTGAGGTGCTCTAAACCAATCACAAGGCAGAATCTAAGTATATGTAGGATAATTAGGCCACACCACTTTTAACAAAATCCCCCCCCCAAAAAAAAAAAAATTGACAAACTGAGAATATTAGCAGTGCATAAATATAATGTAATTTGTGGACCCTTTTGACTTCACCTTGACTGACGCCATACAACAGAGAATTACATGTACAGTACCCAAGGTAAGAGATGATGAGATGATGACAAATGAAATGCAATGCATTTATTAACAAAGTGACATTATACAGAGGAGATATGATACGACATAGACAGAACCTGTAGAATATATGAAATAACATGATTTCTGACTGCTAAAAGGCTGAAATTGGCGTTTAAGAAATCTAATAATGAGTAATCAGCATGGGTGTAAATGGAGACCATAGGATCATCCCCCTATTTTTCCTGGGTATCATTGCTGGGTATCATTAAGCTGCCGGGTGTCCTTTGGCTGCCTTTGGGTTTCTCCTGGATGGTGGGTTTGATCCTGCAGTTGCTCTTGTTTCCAAATAACCACATACAATCACACTTAAAATAGTTTATCTGACCATTGTACCCAGCTGACTTCGTCCAGAAGAGGAAACCATAGAGGAGAGGAGCACTAACATGTTGTGAGGGTCATTCAAGCAGCATACGCCACAGCAATAATAAAACCATTTGTAAAGCACATCTTCCAATGGTGGGATTGCGCTGATGAGGAATACAAATTCCAGAGGAACAATGCAATGAGAAGTAATTGCAAGATGAAAACAGGTGTGATTTGAGTTGTACATTTGAATTGATTTACAGAGTTGCAAGTACAAAAGCGAGTTCCAGCATATGGGTCTAACTACTGAGAAAGCCTTATATCATCACCTTCATTTTAAATGATGTAGTGTTTATAGTTATAATGATGACCATACAGTTTACCTGAATTGTCAACCACCTCAGTGTTAGTCTCCATGTCACTGTCCATATCATCTGATTAAACGAATACGAATAAAACAAACGTTTTATAAGAAACAAGTGCAAATTACTCAATTTTCTAATAGTAACATGTACCACGTTATTGTGAATATATTTTTGTATATTTGTTTTTCCTCATAGTCATACAGTAACATAACAATTTTTTTTTAAATTGTCATTTTGTTTACATGCAGCAACTCTTGGACATTAAATCTCTTAAATGTAATCTCATCCAATCAGCCATTTACCCAACATGAATTTCAGTAAATGTTGCTGGTTCTGTCTGAATAAGTTAACAAAATTAACATTTACAAAATTGTTTAAACATTACACACAAATTTAATCCTGGAGACTACAATATCAAACATATGGCAGTATGAAAAGTAAAAACAACATAATGAAATGATTAAAGCATGTTTTAGCAAAAAAATACACACATGTACCTTGATTGCTTGAGTTGCTTGTATCATCTGATTCACCATCTACTGACCCTAGTAAAGTGATTAAGAGTAGTGGGTTTGAAATTAAGCATTGCAAACATATCCACATTGATTTAGAAATGTACATTTGTGTTAACTCTTTAGAGACCATTCAATTCTGTATAATCATCACGCCCAGACATGGCTACTATTGTTGATTTTATGACTGAATTTTTTTCAGTAAAAATGCCTGGATAAATACATGTACTTCAAAACTGATTTTTGGTTTTGTATTAGATTGTAATATTATGGGGAAAATTTGAAGCTGTCAAATTAGGACACAACTTTTACTACAAGTACAGCCTTTTTCTTTGAGTGGAAGTAGGTCAAACCAGCCGTTTGAGGCCACTATCGTTTTTTGGTACAAGAAACTATGCTCTCTAAAGGTTAGGAAATTTGATACATACATGTACTTTAAATGAATTTACTTTACCTTTGTCCATTTGATGCAGCCGGTGACCAATTTTTGTTATCTCTTGCTCTGCTAGAGGAGCCTGGTAAATGTTAGAATTAACCAAGCTAGAGTGTCCCAAATGCTTGTAAAACAAGTGCCGTTCACCCTCTGGTACATCCATTGAGGCATACAGTGTACTTGCCCGATGGCGCATTCTGGTTGCCGTCAACCTGTCTGGGGCCTTGAGACTTTTCAATAAGGAGCACACATGTTTAATAGCATGCCAGCCATTTATGTGTATGTCACTCATTTGTGTACATGGGAAGACATATGGATTATCTTTTTTGACATTGGCCATTTCTCTTGAATTCTGGTGTGTCAAACCTTCATTGCAGTGATGCTATCTTCAGGTATTATGACAGGTACAAGGTGATTATTACCTTTACCCGACTGGAAGGTTACTTTATTTTTCTTAAAAAGCCTCCTCTCAATTTCATCAAGTTTCTCTTGATATTCAGAGTTCAACCAAGCATCGTTTCTTGCATCTTCCCACTCTGATAGCAGTAACCTTGCAGGTTCTCCCCCTCCTCCCATTAAATAAGGTTAACCTACTCACCGTTAAATCACGGAGTCTAACATATTCTTGAGCTGACAAAATATCGCCATTTGTCAATTTCTGCATCTCCTTTATTGTGAAGTCTCTCAGATTTTTCACATCACTTTCAAGTGGAAGGTTTCCTGAGGTTTGTTTGTCGATTCCTATTAAGAACGTACATGTATGTAGCATCACCAAAAACGAAATCATGATTTAAGTTCAATACTTCTACAAATTTCTGGACATATGATGCTTTACTGTCTTCTCCTTGAATGAGGAAGGTGCCTTGTAAAATCTTGGCCATGTTCTTTATGAGATAGAACATTGCACACTTCAATCCTGCTTTGATTTCATCATTTTGTGTACATGTACATGTATCTGTACTCTTTGCAGTGAATTTACTGATTGCCTCATGCAATGATGAAAAATTTTCTCGGTGGATCATATCAGCAGATGATTGCGTTGATGAGTGCCTGTAGTCAGTTGCTTTGAATTCTAAGTAGAGTCCTCCGAGTCTTCGCATGTCAGCCATCACCGACTTTTTTACTTCAACTTCTTTGTCTTTTTTCCTCTTTATTTTCTCGTACAGCCTTTGACCTACCAGCACAATTGCTGAATCTGTCTGACAAGTTCGTCCAACAGCATCATCATGGAATCTGGACAGGATTTTTTGCTTAAAGTCGTCAGAGACTTTAAATGGATATGGTTTAAGGATGGAAGTTGGCAGTGGCATTGGAGTGATGGCAGATTCTTTGGAACAATGCAATCTGTCACTCCAAAATAAGTAGCGTCTACTAAAAAAAAACATTGCAGTGCTCACACATGACTATATCTTTCTCATTTTTTGGGGACCTTTGAATTATTAGCTCCTGATTATCTTTTTTCATTAATTTCTCTTTATTATGCTTAAAAATTCCCTGTAACCTAAGGTTTTTCAAGGACCTTTCTCTCTCTCTCTGTGTGGAAACTTCTTCAGTAGCTTGACATCTTCTTCCTCTTTGTGGCAGCTCATTATGTGTCTGCTAAGCCTGGACTGAAGAATTCCACAGTATAGGCATGGCCTCTTTGGTTTAACTCGTTTTCCTGAAAGTGCAACAAAAAAGAATTTGAAACAACAACAATTTGATATTATACTGTATCCTACAGAATTTTCCGAGCAAAGAAAAAAGGAGAAATTTACAAAATGAAAGAAACAACAATAGCAATATTTACACAGTAATTGTACATGTACATGTACCACACAGTTCATATTAATAAGACGTAACTGGGCCACTTGCACATTACTAATGCATTTGAAATGCTGTGAAATTCTGGATAACTGAAATGTGCTATTGGGTATCAGACAAATGTATTTTAATTCTTCAAGTCCCTATAACTGAGCCTGAGTGATTAGTGAATATTACTACTCAAGTACTAGCACAGAAAAGAAAATAATTGCGAGAATCATGATTAGTTGGCATCATTTGTAAATAATCATTGAAAATGTTAAACAAGTTGAAGACAATTTTATGTACATTGTAGCATTGCCTGTTTTTAACAATTAAATCATGCCATTCCTGTGACAGTGTTCAAATAAAATTTGAAGAAAAAACCCCCACAGTTTTATTGATCATCCAACTGGCAGCCAATATGGCCAACCAAATTTGCACTGTGGTATTGGCATCGATTGTTCAATGGCAACAATGAACAAGCTGTAAGCAATTAGGGTGGACAAAACAAAAGTAAAGGTGCGGCAGTAATGTTGAAAAATTTCTGACATACATTCAGATAACAGGATGGCGGGGGGGGGGGGGCGCAAACTTTGAGGGCTAATTTCCAAGTTGAACATTTTCAGAAATCCCAAAGTATAAATACAGGTGACCTAATTTATTTTGAATGATAATCTATGAATGAGGAGTTATACTGAGAGGCAACAAGAACAAGTCTGTATAGGAAGCTCCAAATTATTGGTCAGTCCCATCTCAGAAGCGAATACAGGATTTATCAGTTTAGTTAGTCTTAAAAGTGCTACCATTTATATATATATATATATATATATCTTATTCTACCTGACTAACACGGCTGCATACAGATCTAGGATTTATCACTAAATTCCTCCCATAGTAAATGCGAAGAACGTGGGGTCCGGTGCTCGCTTAAGGGCCCTGGGAAACTTTTGATTCTAGATGCTCAATCTGAGGCGATTCCTGGCCACTTTACCCTTGATTTTGAGCAAAAGATTTAAAAAGTATAAAGAGAATTCCATTTTATAGGTTTACAGTCTTGCGGTCTTATAAAGTTTATGTACTCATATTTCCATCTCAAAAATAGGGGCGCTATCTGGACATTTACTGCAGGACATGATTGGTTGCTTGGGGGCATTATTTCACATCTTCTAATTAAGGCCACTTCATTAACTTTTAACTTCAGGGAATTTGTAAAGGGCCCAAGCAAAAGTCAGAGATGCAACTTGTCAAATTTCAGTACATTTTACAAGTATGAAAAAACGTACAAACTATACATGTTTATCAAATTGTTTTTTTTTGGTCAAGGCCGATCCGAGGTATGGTAAAGGGCGGATACTCATAACAGGGGAAAATTAGCGAACCCCCAACAAACACGTATCTTAAAGCGTGGGGTCCGGGACCACTAAGGCAGTCTCTGTGTTATGCTGTGTGCATACACAAAAACGACTCCACACGAGCCTAAAACACACGAACCGCCTTGGAGAAAGGCTAGCATGCTACATGTACACGGGGTAGTTTTGCTATGGTGGGTCATCGATTTTCAGCCTACTTTGAGAGCATTTTACACGAAAACTGCAGGATTTCTTTTGGAGAACTTTTCGGAATATCAATCTCTGGTAATTTATGTGGCTAGAACTGTTTAAAAAAAATCTAATTCCCATGATTGCCAGAGCAAAACTCACTTTCCAGAGCTTTTTGAGATTCAGCTGATGGCCTATTATTGTATTATATCATGATTACACTTAAAAACTTCAAATATAGTTGGCATCATATCAGTTACCAATGTTGGGACAACATTGGCCTAAGTTTGTCAACACAACATTAGTGCGCTGTTGGTTATCGATGGTAAGCCAACGTACATTACGTCAAAAATAGATGTTAAGGCAATTTCTTTTAAAGTTAGGTTGACTTTGGCTTGATGGTCGGCAGCCATTGTTGGTAAAACTTTTATCAAACGATTTTAAGGGCCATTCTCTGAGAAGTGAACCTTTTTGAAAAATTTCAATTTAATGAATTTGTTATTTTCTTTTATTTTCTTTTTATTATTCATTGACTAATACCTCCACTTACCGGATTTTTTATTTTATTTTTTTTTTCAAAATAAGCCATTTGGTCATACTTAATTTGCATAAATTAGCATAAACATTATTATAAACATAAAACATGCTATTATTGAGTCTTTTCTTTTAATGAAACAACACTTTGACACAATTTCATTAATTATAAATATCAAAAATCTGAAATAATTTAATTAATTTATGGTAATTAGCCCCAAAAATTTACAAAATTGTATGTCACACACGTAACCGAAAAGAATAAAAAGTTTTATTTTCAAGAAAAGTGAGTTTTAATATTTTAATTTTGTGTCAAAAGCTATAGTTTGGGTAGACCTCACATTACACCAAATATAAAATTAATTATGTTTCCCAATAATGAATTAACAGCAGCTATTAATTGGTCACACACGTAACCAGGCGGTTACATGTGTGACATTCTTGGTTACGTGTGTGACACTATTGGTTACTTGTGTGATGTATACGCTGTACATGTGTAGTATATCTAATGTATTCAAATGCATTGCTGCTGTACATGTATGAACCTTGTGTACTAAACATGTACATGTATACAAATAATTTTGTGAACATCCACTGAAATCGGAGACTGTGTATGTGCGCGCGCTGAGTTTGTACATGTCTAATTACACAGATTATACTCAATAATAATTCAAAATTAACAATGTTTTAGTGAGTATCAAAATGAAGCCCAAAGGGCACTACGTGGTCTCACGAATCAGTCAGTTATTTACAGCTGCTATCTTTCAAAATAGTAGTTGTGAATCTCATGTGATTCTCTCAAATTCAAATGACAAGGGCAAGGTCACTACATGTACATGTACATTTGTGAAGTATTTTAGTACAAAAAGCTGTCACAAATAATGGGTCAAACATTACCCTTTTCATTGTCAAACTCCTGTTAATTCTAGCAATAGACCACAATACACAATTTGAGTGGCAGTACTTTGCCACTTCACATATGGTAAAGGTGTTGTTGATCAATGGGTTGTACAAAGTCCTAATGACTTTGTGTATCAAGGCAACAAAACTAATGCCTCAAACCCAGGTTAAACACATAACACTGGATAAAATAAAAACTTATGTCAAAGATGCACAACCCTGGATAGACTAGATGTCCTCCCCGTACCTGGAATCAGTAGTAAGGTCCACAATATCAATGTCAGTCCTTCAGGCATCATCAGGTGTTCCTGACCCTGATTTCACCATCCACTATAAGACTGCTAATAATAGCACACACTGGTAGGTTGGTGATTGGTGATTGGTGATTGGTTGGTTGTCTGGTATGATGAAGATATCTATCCAGGAGAAGTTGTACGCATTGTAGGTGAGAAAACAGTAGTTAAAAGTAATGCAGAAGGCAGGAAGCTTTTGGAAGTGGCCCTCTAAGCTAGGATCCAGATATTGTCTTTTATTCACTTGACGAAATTGTGAAAAAATACAAGGTCCTCAAGTTGCTGGTTCAAGGGGTATGGGATGTAATATAATATTACTGAAGACTTTATGTTGAATATTCAAACTGTGTATCAAATGTTTGAAAATAGAAAGATATGACTTCAGGTTTTATTTTGGTTTGTGTTTAATTCACACACTACGTTTCCTCATGTAAAAGAATTAATCACTCCCTCTGGTAACGTTTTGTTTGGACAAAATATAACGTTTGAAGGAAAAAGGAAAATAAAAAAATTGGAAACAAAAACAAATTTTCTTGTGAAATATTGAAAATGGATCTTTAAAGTAACACTAGTAACAGGTTGTATGAAAGTATACAATTTGTATAAATTTCTTAGTATTGATCTGTCAAAGGTTTATTTCAGACAGAAATAAGATTGGCAAATGCTCAGACTTATCATGTGTACAAGCTGTGTCATTATTGTATGTCACACACGTAACCAGACAAAATTTTTAAATCTGTTTAATAAGTTAATAAGTAAACGTGTGGTTTTCAAATCATTTAATTGTGCTATATGTTAGTAGAATGATAAAGTCCTCCTGGTAAAAAGATGGGCTTGTTGATGTTACAAATTATGGAGTGTCGTGGCCGAGCGGTCTAGCTTACCGGACTCAAGTTCTTGTGTTAGCAGAAGAATGTGGGTTCGAATCCCGGCCGTGACACTTGTGTCCTTGAGCAAGACACTTAACCATAATTGCTTCTCTCCACCCAGAAGTTAAATGGCTACCTGTGAGGGCAGAGTTGGTTGATTAGCCCTATATGCGCTGTAATGACAGCAATTGAGCTGTATACTCCCCAGGGAGCTGAGATGGTTTCAGGAATGATTTATGAGCCTTATGAGCCTTATGAGCAGGGGTAATAATATAATGCGCCTTGAGCACCACTCAGTTGGTGGATACGTGCGCTATATAAGTCCACACATTATTATTATTATTATTATTAAATGGTGTAACTACAGTGTATGACTGCACAGTCTTATGGATCCTTCACTATTGTAAGACATGCCACGAACTTGGAAATCTGCAGTACAATGTTGACTGCACATGTAGTGTGCATGACGCATGTAAATTTAGGTAGTGTATGGGTATCACTAATCAAATAACAATTGGTTATAAATATAAATGAACAAAGCATTTGTATTAATTAGAATGGGCCTAATTAGGTGAAAGGATAGACCAATTCTAATTCTTTGTTTTAGAATGTAGATGGTACATTATTGGCCCAATGCGGAACCAATGTTGCCTCAACATAAATGTTCAACGTAAATGGGGCTGATGATTGTTGGGCCAACATTTGGCCGCATTTAATGCCCATCGTAACGTTGATGACCAAATTTACATTAGGCCAACCCCAATGTATTTGTTTCGTTGACCCAATGTTACTGTAGTGTTGCTATCTGGGGGAGGGTGGGGGGGGGGGACTCAAGACGGCATCTTGTGTCATTTCTTTAGGCCAAAGTTGTATCAAGATGTTGGTGAATTTTGCAGAACATGTCAGACATATAGGCACAATAAATCAAAAGATCAAAGTTGCATGACTGACATGACTGATATCACTACCAGCCATCAACTTGTGTTTGTTCAAAAGGTCAGAGGCCCATTGAAGTTGGTCAATGAAAGGTGGCTTGCTGAGCCACAGGCACATGTATAAATAAACCTAAGTATGCGTGCATAATTTCATGTTGAGAGAGATTCAAAATTCACAGAGGGATTTAACAATGAATTAATCAGTTCTAGCGTGTCTAGAGGTTCCATTATGAACAGAACTCTGGTATGTTAATAGCAAATGTAAGTTTTAAAAACTTAGTCACTTACCCAAATTAACAAACTGAAATTATTATTACTCGCTATAAACCAACTTATTTTATCTTCTACATGCATAAATTGTTGTTCTGTCCAGTGAAAGTCCTTAAAAAGTCACTGTGGTTTTTCAGGTGTTTTATTTATTTCAATTAACTTTTGGTATTTGGGTCATTCAGTGAAGTTGGGGACACAACTTTACACAAGGTGTGAAATTTTTTGAATTTCTTCACATTCACAGTAATTGATATACCCATAAGAGATTCTGTGTGTTAGAGCAGCACTAATACCTAATTCACAACATAAATTTTACAAATCAAATGTATTTTCTTCATACACGATAAGGATAAACTGTCACACCGTAACAGGACACCAAGTCTTTTGGTGTCCCTGTTACATGTGAAATCAATACCTTACTTTTGCCATATCTTAAAAACTTTCTTTAACACTTTCTTTATTTAACCACTTACAGACAGCAATATTGAACAAATGAAATTTTTGCAATTGAAACTTACTACAGTGATATGGCACAAATAAGATACGGATTTCACATGTAACAAGGACACCGGTGTCCGTGTTACACATGAAATCCACAAACATTCATACTGTATGCCTCATATTCACTGAAGAGGTCTGATTTTCGTATCATTTCATTAGAGATACATGTATATATCCTTAACTAGTTTATAAAATGCAGAAATTTTCAAGGCAATATCAATGGAAATATGCCCAAAAATGTTTTCTGGTTTCACATGTAATACACGTGAAATAAAAATGTATTTCTGTTATATATATCTACCAGCTTCCTTAGAAAAGTCGAGAGTTTTATACCCTAATAAGACCTACTTATAGGTTTATGAAATTAGTAACAATTAGACAAATTAATAAAAGCAGAGAGAGAATATAATGACATTTAAGTTACTGGTTTCACTTGTAATAGGACACCAAATTTTTGGGAAAGTCACACACACATTTTGACAATATATCTTCATTTTGTTTTGTTATGTTTTTCTTTCTTTTAATTTTATACAAAACGCAATGTGAACTGTTTCCTTATTAATTTCACCTTCTTTGTTTTTGTTTTTTTGACAGCAGTGTATAAACTAAAAAATAATGCCAAAACCTTGAAATTCACCAGGTCATAGTTATGTCATCCCCTTGTGCATTACATTGAGTGTTTGCTCAAAACCGACTTATTCATGCATTCAGCTACCATGTTAATATGTAGATGATGCATGCGTCATGAATTGACATTACGACAAAAAGGTTATCTGCTACTTTTTAGAGACCTTGGTATATTTTTTTTTGAATCATTCACTTGTGACGAACAACAACCGTCGACTGTACTTGGCGTGTAACGTATAAAACGACACATGACGCCATTTTGTGTAAAAACTGATTTAATGTAAAGCTTAGGCCTATATGAAACTAATCTTCCCTCGGAATAATTTTGTCTGAAGTGCGGTCATTTGCAGTTTGATTTATAGTTGACCCTGAACCTGCCAGGGTCAGCTTTTCTTATCTTTCAAAAACTATTAATTCTTGCATGGGTGTTGGTCGTTGGGGCCAGGTGGGGAGGACATGTCCCCTTCACTTTATAGAGTGGGGAAGTAAATTCCCCTACTTTTAAGTAAATGATTACTGAATGTGTTAGCTTATCTTGACTACTGAGGAGTAAGCTACAGTTTTTCTTGCAACACCACAATTAAAAAAGCCCTCAGAACGCACCACGGAACAATTTTAGTGACCCTGAATGCTTGAAGACGGGCCGCTCTGTCGCGGCTACGCGCTCGCACAGAGGCGAATCTACAATCTTATAAAGACTTGTTGGGACACTTCTTCCCCATTGTCTCGTCCATTTTCCCGTCCAACGGTTTTGAAATGAGGCTAATTATTGAGGGACATGCAGAACCGTTCCTTTAGAGTGGGAGTTGGGAAATGGGGAAAGTATATCAATAATTTTCCCCTATTTACTATCGATGGCCCATGAATCAGAATGTGCTCAGAACGCACCACTGAGCATCTTGAATCAAACAAGTTCTGCTATTCGTAATGCCGTCCCATACACCGAAGCTCACACATACATACATTTTATCCCAAAACCTGTCCCCCCCCCTTTCAAAACCATCGTTTATTGGGTTGGGATGCATGGGATGCACATCTGCGTGGGATGCACATCTGCGTGGGATGCACATCTGCGTGGGATGCACATCTGCGTGGGAAGCGCATCTGCATGGGATGCATATCTGCACATCAAGCATTTGGCCCCAGAACTTGTGGTGGCGGATGGGTTCACGAAGAAGGCGAACTGCGCATGCACGCTCACCCACCCCTATCATCCGCCCCGCTCAGTTCGAACTGGATTGTTTGTATTGAATTTTTGTTTTTACTTGAAGAAAAAAAATACCAAATCATTCATTGCGGGGGGAGTTTGTTTGTTGGTGAAAACCGAGGACTAACAAAAGGGAACAATTGTCCTCGGTTGGTGGTTATTGTTTACAAATGTCTCCCGTTGAAACACGTGTACAAATCATGGGAACAAAAGAGAGGACAATAGGAGGTCGTCGGTAGACACACAATAAACAAATGTCGGTGTGTTTGTTTTTGCTTGCTCATTTTTATTTCAATTTTCAATTTAGAAATTAATAGTTTGTTTTGTTTTGCCATTTATATAAAGATTTGTAAAACTTGTAGCTTTGCATGGTGAGGATGATAAGTAAGACTAATTGCGGTGACACCATGTGGAATCTCAATTGAGTAGTAATTAGTTCTGAAAAGAACTGGGGGTACAACTCGACGTTTCGATCAGTATGCTCTGATCGTCCTCAGATTTGTTAACCTGTTTTACAATGTAATTTGTTTGAAATATTTTTGTACAAGTCACATTTTTATTAAACCAATTTAATAATTTGTATAATGATGACACTGCTTACTGTTATTAAACGATAAATGGCGCTTACTAAAGTAAGCTTATAGGCGTAAACAAGAATTGTTTGTTTCTACTTGGTTGTGAAGCGATTTTTTGTCGCTGTGCATGTAAAGTTACCATACGTCTTTTCGGGTGCCTCCCTTTGTTTTTGCCGTGTGCCCTCTGGAGATCCTGGATCCACACCGTCATTATGTCACCTGTACAAATCAAGCAAAATATGGTTTGGTTTTCGTAACATTATGATTCAGACCCAGCAGCACTGAATCGTACATCTATTGTTGGTTATTTAGCGACCCCAGTGATGATTATACAAGGGATAGACCCTCTGGTTAAAGATATAGACATTGAGGCTACGCTGAAGCCCTACGAACGTGGCCATTGAGATTATTTCGCGGAGTAATTCGTCAGTGCTGCAAACTCAACTAACAATAACATTGGAATTTCAACAGTGACGACACAAACTCACGTGACTTATTTCCTTAATAAATACGCCTAGCACAGTAAAATACCTAGATCTACGTGTTGTACATGGAGTTGTTCGTTTGGAATGCTGACCCAGGGGGATAGAATATTGGGTAAGTATTAAAAGGATAGGTTTTACAAAATCAGAAATACAAAAGTTTCGTTAGCATAATGTTTAGGCATGTACTGCTCCATGCAGCTCTACTTGTCCACTTTCCTTTGAGAAACATCAATCGGATGACTCAACATGTGACTAAAATATGTTTTATTTCTATATATTATTTGACTGTTGATGTACTTTATAGGGCCTATAATCATGTGCAAAACCTGTTGGCACAAACCCGTATCCCGCATCCTTGAAATCATTTGGTGGTGTGATATCCTACAGCCAAACTCAAAGTGGGGTTTAATGTCGAACCCAACCGCCACGTTTTCTCGCTCAGTGTACCCAATAATGTAACATTTTCTGTTGTAGAACATATGGATGATGATCAATCTGATGTTTTCGGTAGAAGATAGGTTTTCGGTTTCTGTACCCTCAACAAATCGATAGAAAGAAAAAAAGAGAAAAACTTTAAAAGTGGCTTCAACATTGAGCATTCTTTCCCAAAGCGGTCAGCATTGGAGAGGGGGAGAGGTGGCTTTTGGTGTCACTTCTCAGTTACTTATGTCATTATGTGAAGGTGTGCCAACAGGTCTGATCTCGGTGTCTCGTATGATTATAGGGCAACCGGCCACCGGACACCATTTCCACAACAGATGTAGTTTGATGTGTTCTCTCTCGTATATAGAGTGGTTTAGAGTATGCCATATATTTCCCATGCATTTATATGGCCAATGGATGATTTGAAAATTATGATAACCTTTATGTAAAGCTTGCATTTTATAGGTCTATATTTAATTGTTAAATATGCAGTGTATTATTCTATTCAATATTATAGGTCTAAGCCTTCGCTATACCCTGCCGAATTCTCACATGCTGACTTGCATATAGGCCTGTATACATGTTTCTATTTCTCTATCTTTGTACAAATTATATCTTCATCGAACTATTGCTTTTTGATTGCAGAGTTTGTAAATACATTTTATATTGATTTAATCAATTTGAATTGAATTGACGATGTAGTATGTAAACTGTCATTACATACAAAAGTAGCTTTGTATTACAACTACGATGAACCCATACACAGAATGTATAGATGTAATTTCCGCATTTTGTTTTCTTTGATAATTTGCTTTTAGAAAGGAAAACAAATACTTCGAAATGAAATATTTCACTAAATATTCGTCATAAGCTTGGTTTTACAGTAAAACAGTGTCAAAGTTAACTAATGACTGGACCCACCATGAATTTAATTGGTATTTTTTAACCGTAAAACAGTGCTTCTCACAATTATTTTGAGAAATGTGTAGTATTTTAAAGCGTTTTTCTCTTTCTCAAGTAAAATAGCAATGTTTCCAATGAAAACTAAAATCTGCGATAGTTGGTGCTGTTAAACTAGCCATTAACACGGGTGATAATATATCTTTAAGATTGAATTGAAAGCGTTGTGGTTGTGAATCAAATCTGCTTCAGGAAAGAACTTGTATGGTCTCAGTATTCTCAATAGACCATTATAGTCAAGTACCCCACACGCACTGGAACGTATTATTTATGTGATGTTTTCCGTGACAACATGAGTTTGCCTACCGTCCTGGGAATTTCCCCCGAAAATCCAACATAATTTTACATTGATAAGGAAATTAAAAACCTTGCATCTTTTGTTGTCATTCCCAGGAAAGTCCAGGTGGTTGAAAAGCTTACGAGCCAGCACGGACCCATTGATTATTTTTGGTATGAGGCACTCAAAGGTACCGAGCTACCTTTTTGCAGGCTAAATTTGAATTATGAATAATAATGAAGTTCATGTGCCAGGCATGTGGATCACACAATAATTACCTTAAATAAATTATTTTCATGGTAATGGTAGTGTAAGATGGAGTACATAAGCCCCTGTTGGATGGATTCAGTACCTATTCAAAGTATAAAACATTTAACCAAACTTTAGGGTTGGAATATAAAAAACCTTACTTATACCATATACTGGGTGGGAGACCTCTTCTACTTGTACTTATTCATAGAAGAAAAGTACTTTAATCTTCACATCACTACCACTAGAAATACATAAATGAATATTTCCTTCAGTCTGCAGTTTTTAAAATAACAAGTTTGGTTTCATTGCAAGAGCTTCTTAATGTATCCGTGCGAGTAAGATAATCTCTTAAAGTTGGATTTAAACGCATAACTTAAAAAATCTTTTTTGTCTTAATTTATTTGTTATTGTTATTTCATCAGTTGATATGAATACAAAACAATTTTAACTTTGTCTTTGTTTTGTGTCGCCATATCCCGTTACAGCAACTGACTTATGCCGCATTTGTAGTAACGGGATCTGGTACTCCCTGTTATCTAGGTCAGCGCGTGCTCGTGATTGTCAGTCACTGGGTTCATATGAGTTCATAGTTCGGGATTCAATGTCAAGCCGCAAGCCTGCTCTGATCGTGATGATATACCCACTTTAAGTAAAACGTGTAGCTTTGCATGGTGAAGAAGATAAGTTAAGACTGTTGACATTAAAAACTTCGTGAAACTTCAATAGTAAAGCATGACACAGAGTGCTACGTAAACACGGGCTAGTGCTAACATTTCCCAGGTATACGTCACAGATTTTAATAAGGAGAAATGGGAAGAGCGCGGCGCCCTCTAAATGTATAATTTACTTTTTAATTGTACAAACGGACGCAGAAAAAATGGACAAAGGGCAAATATTGTCTCCAATAAGCACACTTTATTATTTACACTGTTAAACGGTCCATTTCATAGACCCTTTAAGGTTTCCTTCGAAAGCTTGTATAAATATGTTAATACTGCTAATTCCTTTCTTAGGACAATTTGTTTTGAGTAGTTCCATTAGTACAATACTGCAGTTAACAAAAGAGATAACAAAGCCAAAACATTTTCAATGAGGTTGAGTAAAAAAAATTACATTTTGTTTTATGAACTAGAAAATAAGAGTTTTGGTTTTGAAGGAGATTTTCCACAAATTATGTATTTGTGATACTCTCCTGTGTAGATGATGACATAATTAGGATATAATAATAATAATAATAATAATAATGTGTGGACTTATATAGCGCACGTATCCACCAACTAAGTGGTGCTCAAGGCGCATTCTTTTTTACGTGCATTACACAACACACGGGACCTACGGCTTTACGTCCCATCCGAAGGACGAAGCAATTATGGTTAAGTACCTTGCTCAAGGACACAAGTGTCACGACCGGGGCTCGAACCCACACCCTGCTGCTGGCAACAACAGAACTTGTGATACTCTCCTGTGTAGATGAGGACATAATTAGGATATCATCCATATATAAGACAAATTGTGTATTTGTGATACTCTCCTGTGTAGATGAGGACATAATTAGGATATCATCCATATATAAGACAAATTGTGTATTTGTGATACTCTCCTGTGTAGATGAGGACATAATTAGGATATCATCCATATATAAGACAAATTGTGTATTTGTGATACTCTCCTGTGTAGATGAGGACATAATTAGGATATCATCCATATATAAGACAAGGCGAACGCCTCTTCTTCTTGGTGAAAATTCGTGGGGCCGAGGATAAGGGAAGACAAGTGAAGCAGTAACACTTTTATGCCCATGATAAACAAAGATAAAGTTGTTCTTAATTACATATGAAATTGGACAAATGAGTATCTTTCAGGTCAATTTATGTGAGAAAAATCCTTATTTTGAATAATGTTTTTCCGTCCTAAAATATTCGCACAAAACGAATTATTTGTGGTCCTTTAGATTAACAACTGATCTCAATCCACCCGATGTCTGGGGGTATCAAACAAATATTGGCTATAAACCGGCATTTGACCGATGGCACTTGTCGGAATGCACCCTTGTTCTTATAATGACAGTTTTGAAACACAATCGATAGGCTACCGGTACCTAAACACTATTTATTTTTTCAATTCAACTCGTGTGAATATCGCATTAAGTTCTATATTTAATATGAAAATTACACAAACTCCAGTGAAATAAGTTGTACGCCGAGATTTAGTTATTACAAGAAATATATTCTGTTGGAACTACGAATGTATGCCAATTCATGTAAGAAATTAACATGGAGGCTCTTGTTTTGAAATTATAACTTTATCCTAATATAGTAATATTTCAGTTTGAATAAATAGTGGAATTCTTACAAAGGGTTATTTAACATTGATATAGTTTTGACCTGTATGGGCGGCCAAAGGCAGCAAAAATTACACATTTCTAAACAAAAATATATTAAAAAACGAACAAAGGACACAACAATAAAAGAAAACAATTTTTAAAGAGTCTCTGTCACACAATGGGTCTGATTTTCCCATTGGGTGGCAACACAGCAAACGAATCAACAAAAGAAATTACCATTTAAGAAGAACAAAACACCAAGGACCACCACTTGCAATATAAAATAACTAATAATGGTTTAATTAACAAATACATATTACTACAGTTTCTGGTTTTATCCTAATTTAAATAAACAAACTAATTATCCCATCACCACAAAAACAAATATAAATGCCGGCCTATGTCAGTTCATTTGAAGGTTCCTGTGTCGGGTACCAGGTACTTCGCTGGTTGTAGTTTGGTGTTCGTGAAAATGAGCATGAACGGCGATGTCCCCCTGGGAAGGTAGATCCCCAAGAATATGGTGCTTCTTTTGTACGGGACCCTCGATTCGTTGACGGTAACCAGGAAACTATCAGGATTCTCTGAAACTCCACTAAGGACGACTCCTTCCACACACGATTATTGTAGGAGTCTACAGAGCCACTCAGGCATATGCAGGCTACTACACTATATATACACGTAGGTTCGTCTGTCCCAACCGGGAAACCCTTTTTAAACAAAGAAAATAGTAAACATGTTTACTACATTATTCCCCCTTCGAGTATTAAAGGGGCAGTGCAAAAAAAAAAAAAACTTTTCGAGAACTGGAGTACTCGCGGCAGGGTTTCGGGGGAGTTTGTTTTCCCTAAACCATATCGGTATTTCCTAAGGATTTAAATAATGTAACATTTTCACACAGAAATTTTCCAATCTTAAGTTCCAATCTTAATTAACTTTTTTTTTTTAATTATGTTAAATACTACAACTTATATAGATTGGTGAAATTCTTGCTATATAGGATTCTAGCCGGCCAATCGTCATCGGGCAAGCTCGGTGGTCGAGAGGTTAAGACGTCTGCACTAGTAAGCAGGAGGTCGTGGCTTCGAATCCCGCCCAAGTAGCCTGTGTATTTTTTTTTCACAGACACTCGGAAAGCACTGAGCATACAGTGCTATACACACGTCTGTGTAGGGCAAAATTAAATCAACTACTACAACTTAAATCATTCTGAAGATAAAATAAATTAAAACTTACAGTTATATGAACTGGCTTGGTCCTACATGAAGTTTAATATGGTGGGCCACACCCAAGGCTAGCCCTGATAGGACCCTATCTACAGTGCAAATTACACTTCCGATAGGATCCTGACCAAGAGTTCTTCCTGTTCGTATACCTGTAAAGTTTGCACTGAATTTTCTCCTTTTTTTAAAACCTGTCTTCGTTGGCTGAACCGAGGAAATGCAGGCACTGTAACTTCTTAACTGCCTCTTGGAGAAACGATTTTGGCTGAAAGGTGTCTAAAAAAAGAGAGGATTTCCCCGACATTTCTCAGAGCAACGGCCAATCTGTGTACAAACTTTTCATGACGTTCATGCTGAATAATGCGCATGAGCGATGACCTTGGGGTCAGAACATCGATTGCGCGGCAAACACGTCTCATGAAATCGCCTGCACTGTAAGTAAAGTCATGTCGCCCTTGCGCAATTGATGTTCTGCCGCGCAATCGATGTTCTGACCCCAAGGTGACAAGGTCATCGCTCAATGAACGGCATGAAATGTTTGTACACAAATTGGCCGTTGCTCTGAGAAAATGTCGGAGAAATCTTCATTTTTTTTTAGACATCTTTCAACAAAAATCAAAGAAAACAATCAAAGAAAACAGTTTTAAAAGAGTCTCCAAGTAAATTTATTTAAGCCGAAGCCCCTGTGTTGGAACACCTAGCTAGGTCTAGTTTGTTATTACATTTGGCCCTTTTTGTCACCTATATACTCAGTATTTTTGAGTGTCTGGGGGATATATAGAAGGGAAAAAATCAGTCAGTCGCTCGTAAGCTTTTCAACCACCTGGACGGTCCCAGGGAATTACAACAAAAGATGAAAGGCTGTTTAATAATAATAATAATAATAAAGATTTTTAGCGCGCACATATCCACCCTGCTGGGCGCTCAAGGCGCGGAAACAAAGAAAAAACATTAATACAAACAATATACAATGATAGCATAGGGGAAACAAAACAAATTATGTACCGAGATACATGTACCTACAATGCAATTACAAATATACATCATCTTTGAAGAGTTGTGACATAAGATGAGTTTTAAGCATCGACTTGAATCTGGTTATACTATGACAAGATTTGAGTTTAGTTGGAAGATGATTCCAGAGTCTCGGAGCTGTGACAGAAAACGACCTATCACCCCAGTTCCGTTTTGAAGTTGGTTCCTTGAGGAGTGACATGTTGCTGGAGCGCAAATTGCGTGATGGAGTGTAGACTTTAAGTAGTTCAGAAATATAAATTGGAGCAATGTTATTAAAAGATTTGTGAACAATTAGCATAAGTTTAATTAAAAACAATTCTCTGTGAAACAGGAAGCCAGTGCAGTTCTTTCAAGATTGGCGTGATATGGCATGACTTTCTGGACAAAGTCACAACACGAGCTGCTGTGTTTTGTATGTGCTGAAGACGAGATATTTGATTCTGCGGAAGACCGTAAAGGAGAGCATTCCCGTTATCGAGCCGTGATGTGACAAATGCATGTATAATTTGTTCAGCAGCACTTTTATTCAAGTATTTCCTAATTCGGCTTATATTTCTGATATGAAATGATGATATGCGAACAATGTTGGAGATATGTGGTTTTAAAGTCATTGTCGAGTCAAATATAACACCCAAATTACGTGCATGTAATGAGGGGGTTATCTGCGAGTCACCAATTGTAATAAATGGAAGAGAAACTTTAGACAATTGCTGACGTGATCCAAATAGAACAAATTCTGTTTTTTCATCGTTCAATTTCAGGAAGTTTTGTCTCATCCAACTTCGAATCTCTTGAATACATTTCTCCGGTGTTTTAATGCAGGAATCGGCAGGTTCTTGAGAAGATTTAAAAGTAATGTAAAGCTGCGTGTCATCAGCGTGAACATGGTAATTTAAATTATACTTCAAAATGATATCACGAACTGGAAAGGTATAAACAGTAAACCACTGTGGGCCGAGCCCAGAGCCTTTGGGTACAGAATAGTCAAGAGTAACAGGCTCGGAGATAGCGTTACCAATACAAACATGCTGAGGCCTATTTAAAAGGTAGGACTTACACCAATCCAGGGCTGTGTCATGTATTCCAAGATGATATTGAAGGCGGGAGAGAAGGATGTTATGATCGACAGTGTCAAAAGCGGCACTTAAGTCTAACAAAACTAATGCAGTGATTTTCCCCTCATCCATGGCAGATAAAATGTCATTGTTGACGCGAAGAAGAGCAGTTTCCGTTCCATGAAATGGTTTGTAGGCTGACTGAAATATGTCCGACAGGTTATTAGCACGAACATGGTCAGAGATCCGTGATGAAACAACTCGCTCGATTGTTTTTCCAAGGTACTTTAAATTCGCTACTGGTCGGTAATTTTTGAAAACTTCCTTGTCCAAATTGGGTTTCTTTAGGAGTGGTTTAACATGAGCAACCTTCTGGCTATTAGGGAAACAACCGGAAGAAAGAGATCTGTTTACAATAATTGTGATATACACATCAATATTTTGTTTTATTAGCGAAGT
Organism: Zoroaster sp. YZ-2022; assembly: GCA_029582265.1. Lineage (NCBI taxonomy): Eukaryota > Metazoa > Echinodermata > Asteroidea > Forcipulatida > Zoroasteridae > Zoroaster > Zoroaster sp. YZ-2022. The sequence continues at coordinate 5,121,491 of CM055829.1, forward strand.
TGGCACTGGATCAAGTTCACATGATTTTGATGGCGATTTCATGATGAGTTTCTTGATCTCCGTAACACTAGTAGGCTCAAACATGGACAGTCTACATTGTGGATCCTTGCGTGATGGTGTTTGTGATAGAATGGCAGTTACTGAGGGAAAAGAACGACGGATATTCTCAATTTTTGTGACAAAAAAGTTTGAAATAGCATTTGCGAGGTCCTGATCGGAGTGTGTAGATGGAAGCACTGGAGCTTTGGGTTTATGAAGCAGCTTTTCAACAATGTTAAGAGTTTTCTGATCACCAGAGCTATCTTCCACAAGAGATGAGTAGTGAGTTATTTTGCCTGGTTAATCATGTTCTTCACAATATCACGTTGGTTACAGTATTCTTGCCGATGTACTCCCAAGTTTCCCATTGTCACGCCATCTTCGCTCAAGTTGACGGCGGATTTTCCTTAGCACTACGGATATCATCATTGAACCAGGGGATTCAGATTGTAGTTTAACAGGTCGAGTTTGTTGCGGAGCATGATCATCAGATATTTACGGACAGTAGATTCAAATAGACTGACACAAGAATCCAGCTCACCATCTTCAAGGTTTACATTTTCCAGTTGAGATTCAATATCATGACATAAATCTTTAATATTTACTTTTTTTCCAGTTGCGGTAGTTACAGAAATGGTAGGTATGGGAGGTTTTAAGGTTCAAATTTACCATGATTGCATAATGATCAGATAAGCCAGGATGAATAGTTATATTCGAGATAAGAGGTGAAGTATTTTCACGCGTTATCATGAGGTCAAGACAGTGACCATACCGATGAGTGGGTGCTGTGATGTGCTGTATAAGTCCATGAGCAGAGCAGATCTTTAAACTGATTTGCATAATTATTTGAAATAATGTCCATATGAATGTTAAAATCGCCGGTTAAAATAATGTCAGATGGGTGTAAGAGATAATCGACAATTAATTTTTCAAATTCCTGCAGAAAACTGGAGAAGTTTACATGTTTACCATCAACATCCCTTTCTGGTCGATAAATATTAACAAGGCGAACAGATCTAGAGTTGCACGTTACCTCAGCATGCAGAGATTCAAATGTTAGGTAGTCAATGTTAACACTTTTCATACTGACAGATAAACTGGACCTAAAGAGTGTGCAAACCCCTCCACCGGTCTTTATTGGTCTGGGGATATGATGGAGAGAGTAGCCAGCAGGAGTACACTCACGGGGTGGCAAGTCATCATTAGGGTTTAAACCATATGTCTCGGTTATGGCAACAAGATCCAAATTGTTTTGAAGTACAAAGTCAACAAATTCATCCGATTTGTTACATATGGATTGAGTATTCAAGACACAGAGCTGAAGTTTAGACTCATCGTGAACATTTGGAGTTGAAGTTATGCCAATGTCGCTTGTTGATGTGGTTGAGTTCACTGCTGGGGGTTGGTAAGGCTGGAGTGCTACATGTAGTTGTAAGTCTGTCCATTCTACGGCGACCAGCTTTTTACCTCTATGTGTGCGGCGGTATGTTTTAGTTGATTAGCAAGTATTCCAAGAACAGTTCAATTGGACTCAATCCTAAATAAGATAAAGCTACATCAGTACACATGGAGCATTGCGAAGATTGAGTAGTCTCATTACGGCTGTAGGAAATTTTATGGAGCTGAGTGGCAGTTTGTGGGTGTGTTCAATTGTGCGTTTTCAGTGTCCAGGGTTTGGGTTTATGTCACCAGAAATTAGGTTCCAGGTGAAAGGTAGGCAGGATGAATTCATCATAGTATGATGACATGGGACGTCTCAAGAATTTAAGATGGCGGATTCTTAAGTTGAACAATCTGTAGAATTGCATCTTAGCTTAGCCATCTACTGATGAGCCGCTCATTGAGACATATGTGAATGTTCAGATAGCAGGAGTAGAATAAACAGGATGTAGACCTCCATTGTCTACTGATTGTTGTTCCGTTCAGGCTCCCGATACTACGAGGTTAATTTAGATATGGGCAAAGACTTGTCTCGAATTACTCCAGCTCTCCACCTCGCTCTTTTGACCCCCGAAAGTAATAAATCCCCTCTTCTCTTCCCCCATCTCTGCCATTTCTCACCCCTTTGCTCCAGCCGAAGGTCACCCAGGACGTGCTAGCCACTCCAGATATACTGACATTACTTCATCATTTTATTTTTTTCGTATGTGCTAAAGCCCTTTTTATTGTGACGACGATAGACACCGACTGTGAAATATTTGGCCCGACACAAACAATTGACTTCTGAGCTTGCACCTAAGACATTCACCGAGACTCCTGCTCGAAAAAAACCGTACTGCCAACATAAATACCTGTAAACCCAACATAAATTGCTGCTGGATACCGGTATTTCACAAGACTCAAAAAGTCATACAACCTTTCGCGTACTATAAAACCTACCATTGTTGAGCCCATCAAGACTAAAGCCGTGTGTTCACTGGACTTTTTTGGGAAGGTTTTACCGAGACGATGGTAAAATGAAAAATGGTCAATCATGACCTCTGTCCGCATCTCTGGACTTTCTCGACACGGAGAAATTTTTACCGAGACCACCGTGGTAGAAAGTAACCCAGCTGTCAATATAATGACTCATGGGGCACTTTTCGTGACCTTTCTGCGTTGACCCGATTGACCCAACAACGCACAGAAAACTTGCTACACATGCACATACGCATTAAATGCGCCGGCCCGCCCCCACCGCACGGTGAAACAATACAAAAAGCATGCGTGGTGTCCCCCTAATAGCACGACCTTCCGCTCGGGCCGGATGTACGCTTTCCTGAGCCGCTTTTACCGACTCGCACTGTCACGCACTGGACTTATCGTCTCGGAAGAAGTTACCCGTTAGTTTTCCTGGGCAGCAGTTGGCCAGCAGAAGCAATAGCTCGCTGGACCCAGGAAAAAGTAACCGAGAGGAAAATGTCCCGGAGCTGTCCGCGCACTGGACTTAAAATGGAAAAAGGCACCCATCGTCTCGGTAAGTTTTTACCAAAAAAAGTCCACAGCCAGTTATTGCACAACCATGATTCGGAACCTATGGCTGCCTCCTACCAGTCCCCAGCGAAATCTGCGAATCAGGCAAAGTAGGGCTGGGCTGTTTATTTGACCAAAGCTGACGGTGGCGAGAGGAAAAAACCCATCTTAGGATTTTCTGTTCGATCCCGTCTCTGTTTAAAATATTCCGCATGTCGCCGGTGTGCCGTCATAACAAGCAGTACCTGGTGGAAACTCTTCAAGAAGTAGACCATCGCTTACTTTTGGTATGCGAACTGACATCTGACATGTCCGGCATAAAACCCATCGATCAAATCTCATAAGGTATCCCAGATGCTTGGTCTTCTCAAAAGAAACATGTCATATTAAGCTTACACTATTTGTTTAAGATCGACTTGTCCATTCTCGCTGATCTATAATAATATTTACTGACGTCAGGATGAAAATGGGAACTACAGGACTGAGTCACATTACGGGCTTTTTAGTAGTTTTTTAAAAAGAAGT
>CM055829.1:5125506-5158358 GCA_029582265.1 Zoroaster sp. YZ-2022
AAAATAAAAATATATGTCATTTTCAGGTCTCCCAGGGCCTAATCTACCAATATAGGTTTTAAAGTTTTTTAAAGCAAAATATAGGTTATTATAGATTTCAAATGCCAAAATGAGGTTTTTATAGGTTATTTCGTGTTACAGTGTTAAACAATGTTTTTGGTAAATTGCTCACCTTCCGAAAGTACTTTTTGCAACAAAGCACATCCCCACACCCTGTCCAGCAGAAAATCTAAGAGCGGTGCACATGTTACAGTTTGGCTACTGTTTTGGCTTCTATTTCTTTACATTTAGGAAGTACTCTTTCTTCAAAGCCATGAGGATTTTATGAGGAAATATAGGTTTTATAAGGTTAATAGAGATTTTGGGAAATAAAGGTCCTAGTTTTGGAAATATAGGTTTTATAGGTTACCAGAGGTTTTTGGGAACAGGTTCCATTTTGAAATATAGGTTTTTATAGGTTAATATAGGTTTTTAGGGGAAATATAGGTTCCCATTTTGAAATATAGGTTTTATAGGTTAATATAGGTTTTTGGGGAAGAGAGGTCTCATTTTGAAATAGGTTTTATAGGTTAATATAGGGTTTTTTGGGGGGAAATAAAGGTTCCCATTTTGAAAACATAGGTTTTATAGGTTAATATAGGTTTTTGGGAAATAAAGGTTCCATTTTGAAATATAGGTTTTTAAGTAGGTTAATATAGGTTTTTTGGGAAATATAGTCTTCCATTTAGCTTATAGGTTTTTATGGGTTTTATAGGTTTTGCTGGGAGGGCTGCACTCCTTGATCAGCACAGAGCTGGGGACAATTGTTGTGCTAAGCGAGTAATTCTTGTTTCAGCAAATATTTTCGAGAAGCATTATAAAACAGGTTTACTCAGTACATTTACTCAGTACATTTATTTTACATGCAAGTTTGACTGGAGATAGATGTTATCTAGTTCTTTGGGTGTCAATTCCTGTAATGATCTCTTCTTGAAGAAGTTATGGCTCCAGGCGATACGGCTGTCTGCTCTCAACGGCTCGACTAGTCTACTCAGCCACTGTGAGGAGAAAGTAAATGTTGTGTTAAGTAGTTCTATAAAATAGGCCCTTATGTAGTAGAAACTAAGATGGCGCTTAATCCGATTTTAGCCACCCCCACCAAGTCTCTGGTTTTTGGTCTCAACATTTTTAATTTGTTTTTCTTTGCTGCGAAAACACGTCCAATTGCAGCCAAATTGTTGGATCGATTGGGATTCTGCTAAAGGTGTGTTTAAAATGACTTCATGAAAAGGTATGAACGCGCCCATTTGTGAGGCCCTCTTAGCTTACTCATACTTTGTATGAGAAATTTGGGTCCCTGTATGGCTTTATCACGTATTTCCCTGTTGGGTCCAAAAGATGTGACGAAAAACGAAAAACAACAACAAAAAACTAGAGGTATTGAGCTAGGAAATAAACTAGGTGTCTGAGGTGCATCATGTTGACATCATCACCGAAGAAGTTAAATATAAGATTTACTTCAGGAGATATGAGTTTTCATAATATAATTAAATAACATATAATGCTATATTTGAATACATTAACTCGGTTCAATCATCCCATATAAATTTAAATTCTTCCAACCATAAGTTCCGGGTTCTATCATGTGACGCCATTCATACTCATAAAATATTTCTCATAATATGGGTGTCAATTGTGCCAAATTTGGTAAACAGTCTAATGTTTTCTGAGATAGCAAAAGTGACTTTTTTTAGTGATATTTTGAAAACAGCAGATCCCACTTAACATATAAACCCAGAATGCTTTTTTTCAATACGCTTCAGATTTACACAATTTATAGTGCTTTTAAACTTGAACGCAGTTTGGACCGAAGTAAGGGTCAATAGGGTCATGTCTGTGTATCAAATGTTGAGTCCTCCATGCTCTGTATAATTGTGAATAACCAAGAAATTATCTATTGTGATTCACGAGATATAAAATATATTGTTTTAATTATAACATCATATAATACTCCATCAGATGACCTCACCTCACGAGGTCACAACATTACCTGGAACTATATGTTAAGGTCTAACTATGTGTTCAGCTTTAAGGTTCTTTTGAACTCCAACTATGTTTTAATGTACAAATACATTTACAGAATAGTGATTCTGAATAGTTGTTCACTTAAACTTCCGCTTTCGACTGGAAGGAGAGAGGTCAGACGAGGGTCGTGTCTGTGTACTAAATGTGACAGGTTCGGTGTCTTAAGATGATGCATCATTGCGAAAATATCTTCTGTGGTTCATGCGATATGATTTTTGAAGTATTCAACTTCCGGTTTCAACCGGAAGGAGAGCTCAGATTAGGGTCACGCTCAGTGACGAAAAATCACATAATTCAAGATCTTTCAGATGATGCATTTCGCGAAAATATCTTTGTGGTTCATGAGATATAATTTTTTTGAAATATTAAACTTAGATTTAGTGTAATTCGTCATCTGATGACCTCAAATTCATGACGTCACAACTTAGGGCACAACTACATGTTAAGGTACAACCGTGTTAAGTTTTAGGTTCTGTGAACTCTGCAACTATGTTTTTGTCTCTGGACATGTCTCACTTTGAAGAAGAAGAATGAGAAGAAAAAGGAAACAAAAATCAGAATATTAATAAGAGGTGTTCATTGTTGCTCGAACACCTAAAAAAAAAATACGCCACCGCACTATTTTGAAGTCGACCATGACCAGAAACCGAGAATTTGTTTTTTGCCCTTATAGAACCATAGACATGCAGATTTGAAGGAAAAACGTTAGACAAAGTGTACAGTCAATTTACTCTCACATCCTACCCTTTTTTTTTCTATTCTTCTTGAATTTGCTCTTAGATCGTCATCAATGAATTCTAGCCCGAAATTAATCTGGACTGTAATGTCTCAACTCTTTCCTGCAATAAAAAAATTTAAAAAATATATTCATGTTCTATTGTATTGAAGATTTAAAAATTCTGTTAGCTGAAGATTTTTGTCACGCACTGTAGGCCGGACTCGTCAAAATATCTCAATGTTTGTAAAAATTTCGAAGGAATGGTAGGACTTCCTCAAACATTAATAATAATAATAATAATAATAATAGATTTCATATAGCGCATATATCCACCAACTGGTGGTGCTCACAAGCATTATATTATTATCCCCAAAGCTCATAAGGCTCATAAGCCTATAAATCATTCTTGAAACCATCTCAGCTCCTTGGGGAGTATACATGCCTTCAATTGCTGCCATGGCTTCTAGCGATATAGAGCAAAACCAACTCATGCCTTCTACAGGTACCTAGCATTTAACCCCTGGGTGGAGAGAAGCAATTATGATTATGTGTCTTGCTCAAGGGACACAAGTGTCAACGGCCTGATTCGAACCCACATTATGTTAAGCAACACCAGAACTTGAACCGTAAGCTAGACCGCTTGGCCACGACACACCCCACACGAACGGCTCATATTTTGTAATATTTTCAAACATTGAGAAAATTTCTCAAGGAATGTTGGCTTTTTTCTAGTCGTAGTATGGAGCAATGAACAGTGTCCACTGCCGACCCAAGCATGAACCTGCACTACCTACATGTACAAAACCTGTAGGATGTTACATGTATGTGCATGTACTAAAATAAGCGCACAATCTCAATCCTCCATAAACCACAAAGCAAATAATCACACTGTTCAATAGTTTTACTGAAGAGCCGCGAGTGGACGGGCAAATTGTTTATTTGAACGCCAGCAGCACGTTTGCCCAGAGCCTCAGCCGCCTTTTAACTTCACCAACATTCCAGACGCGCGTGAAGCGTTCGAGCCGCTGATCGCAGACAGCAACGAATGTTCGAATAAACACCGGCTCTCGCCAAAACATGGCGACATTATTACGTGCGGGAAAGGGTTTATCCTTTGAAAATCCTTCACTTTGGCAAAGAGGGATTTTGGAGGACGAAGCGTTAGGGTTAAATCTTAAAACCGAGGATCACAATATTGCACTTGCAAAAACCGAAATCTGGAAAACCGGACAAGTCACTAACCCTCTGACAACTTAACCAGTTCGCAAGACCGGGAATAAAAAAGTTTTTCCGAACCCCCGTGGCAGATTTATTTTTACTGCACAAACATGAACAATGGTGCTCACCAGAGCGTGACCGGGGAGACCGCGTCTTCCACCGTATGCTTATGGCTCATTGCCACGTCGACCGGGAATCTATACAAATATTCCCGAGAATCCTGTGGCGTGTTTAGATGCTCTCCGATCCGCTGTCCCCAAAAATTCATGCGTGGTATACACGGCTCCGACGACCGAACTGCGTTAAGGGCTTCAAAGCTTTGGAAAATGAATACTTGTTGCATGATGTGATTGATGTCGTATTGTGTGTGGGCCTTTTCGTATGCACAAAGTTGTTATGTGGACATGTAGACAGTATTGTGGTCTTAAAGGAAGGTACAACATTGGTATTCGGCATCGCACATCGCACGCTCATTTCCTGAACTCTCTAGTTTTGAAGACATACATCTTAAAACTAAACCTGTGAAAGTCCCATCACAATAGCAGCTCCTATGTAGATGGCAACTTTTTTGGAAATTGGAGATAACTATTTCTGTTTTTTTCTCTTTATAAAGATGAAAGCTCAAATCATTTCTCAGGGTTTATCCTGAAGACGATCAGAGCATACTGATCGAAACGTCGAGTTGTAACCTCCAGTTCTTTTCAGAACTACATTACTATTTAATAGAGGATTTTTCATACGGTTTCACCGCAATTAGTCTTACTCATTTCTCAGGGTGTTTGATAAGTGTACCAACTTTACACTCATGTAAGTTTAAGAGTAGTATAATCTTGGCAACATTACAATGTTGTTACCTTCCTTTAACCCTCAACCCTCTAGGTATTCTGGCCAGGAACCTTCCGTGAATCCTCCAAAATCCATCAGTGCACTTTTGAAACATGCCCTTATCTTCCAAATACATACCATGCATTTTCGCTGATCTTTTCATATTCTGAAAAGCACTTATGACCTGTACTTTGCCAGGTAGTACTTCTTGCCCCATTGAAAGAGGTGAAAGTACCAGTTTCTTCCAACAGTGTTGGCTTTTTCCCAAAAAGTGTCCCTTTGGGAGGATTTTGAAGGATTTGGGTGGTTAGGATTAACCCGAACTCCCTCGGCCCATTTGCTTTACACACATAACCTGAATCCTCCAAAATCCTTCAGTAGTAAAGCAAGGTTAATCTGTGATACATGTGCCACATGACCAGGCCCTCCTGCATGCATAGAGCAATAAAGTGTCCACTTTGACCGCAAGCACTGACCTTCCGTAATCACTTGTACAACATACATGGATGTACATGTGCTCATGGAAAGGCAAGTATGCCTAGTAAACACTCAATCCTCCAAAATCCTTCTCACTTTTAGCAGTAGAGCACAACCTCAATCCTTCAAAATCCTTCACTTTAGTAAAGAGGATTTTGGGAGGATTTAGGAAGGTTAGGGATTAAGAGACAATTTAGTTGAGGGGTAAGCTCTATCATATCGTAAACTGGTGGGACACTTTGATAGATCTTGAGGCCGTCAAAATGAGTATTGGATTTACAGGAGCACTCCAGCCACCGAAATTATACAATTTTTGATCACCTAGATCTTGAAGGTCAAATGAGACAAGACTGGGGACACGTTTGCAGTGGTGACAATAATGGTGCTCTGATCCCAAGTAAGAGACACCTCCTACAAATAGTGCACCTTCATCCGATTAACCCTCCTGCACTCAAATTGCCAAGTGACTGCACTGCCTTGTTAATGCGACGACTCAGCACGTCCTTCTGTTCGGCCAGCTGACATGCGTTATGACTGATCAAGTTCACTACCAATTGGCAACGCATCTGGTGAATCCTAGATCCTTAGGATTCAAAATATCAAAACTATTAATGATTTTTAAGATAAGACCCCTTAAAAGGGGTTTGGCCAAATGCTGGAGGGGTAGACTCTGTGGAAACGGAGCAGAAAGTTATTCACCACCCGCTTTGGGGCCTGTTTATTAGGCAGGGGTTGAAATTAACTGATTATCCGCTAGCCTGAGGCTGAGTGGTTTCAGATGGGATTTAGGTAGCCTGATGGGCCAGTGAAAAAAAATAAATAAAAAATAAAAAATAAAATAAATAATAATAAACATTCAGTATGATCCCTAGTAAGAACATGTTGCTCACCAGCTCATGGTTCATTTCTTTTTCTTGTATTTATATTCACCTTTTTCTAGGACTACTAAAATGAGAAGGACTCAGTCAAATTTTGACATAACTAGTCCTGTGGGCTACCATAAAATTCAAGTTTATTATGGGAAAAGTTGGAGGAACCACTTTCAAGTCAATGCTCAGTTCGGATGATTAATTGATTATAAAGGCTTCTTTAAACATCAAACTGCTCATATTAAGCTGTCATGGTTTATTTGATTCACAAATGGATTACTATGGAGCAACAGCTATTTGATGAGTACTCACACTGATGGATTTGTCTGTATTTTTGCCTTCGCCTCTCCGATTGGCTACCTTGTTTTTCATCAGCCAGTCTTTCATCCATTCCTCATCACTTTCTTCTTTGCGTTTTTCTCCTTGCGTGTCCCCTGATTCAGCATGGAATGCCACTGTAAACTCAAAAGATGCTGCCTGGGGTGATGATGAGGTAAAAGCTTGTTGATTTATGCGGAAAAGCTGGAGAAAAGGACCCATAGCTCCAACCAGGATGCTCTTGCTGCTGGGTGAAGGGAGGGGGTGTCTGAAAACGATGGTAGTAGGTCCTGAATCAGAATGCATCCTGGGAAGGGTGTGGGTCCATGCGGGTCCAGAAGGGTGTGGTCCAGAAGGAATTGTGGTCCAGTGAAGCTAGAACCCCGATTGGTTTTGTTGTTAGAATGAAATCCAGGCTGACTGGGAGGCGGTCCTGCTTATGTGGCTATTTCCTGGATGTCCAAATGATTGGGGTTCTGATTAGAGTGTAGTTCAGGTGGGTGGGGTTCAGATGGGTGTGGTCGCAGGACCTCTATCAGATGAGTCTGATTCTGTTCCTGCTGATAATGTTGACTGAACTTGCTGATTAGGTCCTGGCAACCGTGATGTCCGATGGTAAGTGTGTTTAACGCGTGGTTTGTCGGGTGCCAGGCGGATTTGGCCCAAGCCAGATACTCGCCGAGACCAGATTGGGATGGTGCTAATAGGTGTGGCCTTTCTCTGGAGAAAGATGACACGCCTTGTTGCTCTTGGTGAGGCTGTTGACCTGTTGAAGAGAGGGCTGTCCAAAAAGATCCAACACTCTTGTGAAATGCTGATGCTGTCCTGTCAGAATTGAAGTATTCGCTTTCACCAAAATGATCTAAATTGTGCTTGATGTAAACTGATGGAAAGCTGACTCTTGCCAATTTTGAGATTGATTTGGTTCGTGCTTGGCCTTGACTGTTCTGACACAAATCCTGGAGGTGGAAATGGATTGGAGAAATGAATCCCCACTGCAGGGGTGCACTAGGTGGCCGTGGTGTGAGTTTGTTGGATGATACCGCGGGTGGCAGGGCACCAGGTGGCAGAATGCCGGGTTGTTGAATACCAGATTGCAGGGGTGCACAGGTAGCTGGACATTGGATGGCAAGAAACCAGGTGGCAGGGGGACCAGGGCGGCAGGGTACCAGTGTGTGACAGGGCACTGCAGGAAGCGAGGGCACCAGGTCCAGGTGGCATGTGGGGTCTATGCTGTATTCTCTCGAGATGTGTCTCATCCAGTGCAATGCCATCATCTGCAACAACTTTTTTTCTGTTTGGTGTTCGCGTTCTTCGTAATCCCGAACAAGAACTGATCTAAGGATGGAGTATTCTTGGGTGGCTCAGACTCGGACTGGGTCTGTTGATGGTGATGCCAGGTAACCAGGCCTGCAGGAGGTGGTAAAGCTGCTCCGCGCTGCTGTTGATGGCTCCACTGTCCGGTTCCCCATCTGCTGCTTTCTATCCATCACGGACGGATAAATATATCAATTCAAAGCAGCAGCCAGTATAAATCCACCATCTTATAATCAGCTTCTACTACTGTCAAAACACTTTTTGGTAAAATTCATTTTTCTCAAAATGAAAATGAATTTCTTGATGCAACAACTTCAGTTCCAACACGTCAACACGTCAACAACAACAACAACAAAGTGTTCTGTTTAACTGTTAGTGTGTTAGTAGTACTAGTTTACTCAATTTCAGTGACTTAGCTTTTCGGTTCCAAGTATCCTAATGTAACATACTCCAGATCTGTTTTTTACAACTGGAACTTGAATATCACTAAAACAGCTTTGTCATGCTGTCTGAACTAAAATAAAAAGTGATAGCCTGACAACTGAATGCATAACTGGTCTTCCAAGCTATCCACTGTTTACCAGCGCGCGAGGACAAAATGAACGTTGTTGATTGGACACACATGGTTTAAAGGGATCAGCTGGGTTTGCAGACTGGTGCCTACTGTTGCTAAGCTTTGTTGCTGTCACATATAAATACTCTGGGTACCAGATAGTCTGGTTCATCTGATGCTAGCCGCATATTGGGCTACAGAAATTCTAACTGCGGATTCACAAACTACTCCAGCCGCAGTATTCAATAAATTAGAGAATCCATACTGCAGTTCCAAGGTGGTGAAATAAACAGTTCTGTATTTTAGAAACGTTTCCTGGATATTATTTTGAATGAGAATTTTATATTATCTTTTATATTTATCACGAAATTTTTTCCATGTTCTTAAAAAAGCATAATACTGGGCACACTTTCTAATTTTGAGGTGGCTAATTTGGTTCACTAATTAATGAGTAATTATCTGCTACAACGTTGTTTGTTTGTTTGGTAAGCGTCTGTCGATGACCGACACATACTGTTGAGACATTACTCCTTCATCAGTAATTGCTCATAGAGGACCTCAGACGGCGCTCCCGCAGTCTCTGGATGTTGTTGACATGGTCCAGGGATTTTCCTAGGTGAAGCCTGGATCGCCATTCAGTGCGGTTGAGTGCCATCTGTGTCCACATCTCGGTGGGGATATCAAAGTCTATAAGGTCTCTTTTCAGTACGTCTTAAATCTGAGCTTTGGTCTCCTGTGGGGAAGGTACCATTTATGAGAACACTTATGAGAACATTTATGAGAATGGAGTGAGGTATACGGGTAGATGACATTCTGGTGACATGTCCAGCCCACCTCAAACGGACGAATTTGAGGCGAGAAGAGAGAGGCTCGGATTTAGTTATCCTAAATAATTCTTCATTTGTCATTTTATTTTTCCATGTTATCTCAATTATTGATCTTAGGCCTCTGGTGTGAAATGCACTTAATCGACTCTCTTGTCGTCGGTAGGTCGGCCAGCATTCAGCTCCATAAAGCAAAACACTTAGAATGCATGCTTCATACACCCGTACTGTTAGGTGTTTGTTTTGCCACACTTGCTTGGTGAGGTGGCCAACAGTTGACGCGGCCTTACCAAGTCTTGTTGAGAGCTCTTCATCAAGAGTGTTACACATGTCAGGGTACATCCTAGATATGTAAACTTTTGGACATTTTCTGGGGTTACCATCGATTCTAAAGTGGTGAGTGCCAGCAGCCTGTGACAGAGTGACGGTCTTCTTCAAGCTGATTGTGAGGTCGAAGTCTTTACAGGAACGAGAGAAGCAGTCAAGCAGTGTTTGTATATACACATTTGACTATGATAGCACTCACCCCAAATAAAATGTACCCTTCATGTTCAATAAAAGTAAAATCTTTATTACATAATCTTAAAGACCATACGACTGGGCACACTTAATTTTGGAGGTGGCTAATTTGGTTCACTAGTTAATGGCTAAATGCATGCTAGATTGGACGCCATTTTCTATCACAATATACGGTATATTGTACATATTATTAACTATGACAGCACTCACCCTAAACAAAATGTACCCTCCGTGTTCAATAAAAGTAAAAATTTTATTACATAATCTTAAAGACCATACGACTGGGCACACTTAATTTTGGAGGTGGCTAATTTGGTTCACTAATTAATGGCTAAATGCATGCTAGATTGGACGCCATTTTCTATCACAATATACGGTATATTGTACATATTATTAACTATGACAGCACTCACCCTAAATAAAATGTACCCTCCGTGTTCAATAAAAGATGACATTTTATTCCTTAATCTTAAAGACCATACCACTGGGCACACTTAATTTTGGAGGTGGCTAATTTGGCTCACTAATTAATGGTTAATTGGCCGCTACAAAAGACGCCATTTTCTACCGCAAAATGCGGTATATTGTACACATTATCGACTATGATTGCACTCACCCCAAAGAAAATGTACCCTCATGTTCCATAATTTTATTCCATAATCTTAAAGACCATACCACTGGGCACACTTAATTTTGGAGGTGGCTAATTTGGTTCACTAGTAGTAATCATATAGTACAATATGTGGGAGTGCCATGGTCGAGCGGTTTAGTGCATCGGATTTGTGTTCTGATGGCGGATCGTCAGAATGTGGCTTGAATCCCAACCGCGACCATGGTGCTTGTGTCCTTTGAGCAAGACACTTACCATAATTGCTTCTCTCCACCCAGGGGTAAATGGGTACCTGTGAGGGCAGAGTTGGTTGTTGTGTTTGATTAGCCCTATATGCGCCGTAATGGCGGCACTGAGCTGTATACTCCCCGGGGAGCTGAGATGGTTTCAGGGAATGATTTATGAGCCTGATGAGCAGGGTAATAATTTAATGCGCCTTGAGCACCAGTTTGGTGGATACGCGCGCTATATAAGTCCACATTATTATTATATACCATTTTGCCATAGAAAATGGCGTCTTTTCTAGCGGCCAATTAGCCATTAATGAGAGAGCCCAATTAACCACCTTCCAAAATTAAATGTGCCCAGTGGTATGGTCTTTAAAATTGTGGGATAAAAATTGCATCTTTTATTGAACATGAAGGTAATTTTACATTTTATTTGGGTGAGTGCTACTAGTCGGTATTGTACAATATACGTATATTACAAGAGAAATGGCGTCCAATCTAGCGGTCATTTAGCCATTAATTAGTGAACCAAATTACCTCCTAAATTAAATGTGTGCCAGTCGTATGGTCTTTAAGATTATGGAATAAAATTTCATCATTTATTGAACATGAAGGGTACATTTTGTTTGGGGGAGGAACTTATTCAATATTTGTGTAGTACATACTGAATCATGAGGTCTACGTTAGCGGCTAATTACTCACTAATTAGTGAGCCAAATTACTTTTTCTAAATTCAAGTATGCCCAGTGTTATGCTTTTTAAGAATATGGAACAAAATTTGGTGATAAATAAAGATAATATAAAATTTCGTTCAAAATATCCAGGAAACTTTCTGAAATACAGAGTGTTTATTTCATCACCTTGAACTGCATGGATTCTAATTTTTTTGAATACGCGGCTGGGTAGTTTGTGAATCCGCGGTTGGAATTTCTGGCCCAATACGCGGCTAGCTTCAGTCTGGTAATTTTTGCAATGCGTATAATGTAATATAATGCGGACTAGACTGTGTCGGACAGCACTCAGTAGATGGACAATTCAACAAGAAAAAATAATGGCAAACGACAGCAGAGCCGTTCGGATTTTGTCGGATTTGTGCTACGCTCTACGTAAAGAGAAGAACATGTGAGACACTCATTTCCTTTGTCATTGTAAGACCATTTTATCAGAATACATAAGATGAATAATTTGTACTGATTGGTCAATCAAAGTTCGATCGAGACGATACTGGCGGGCTCCTATTTTTTCTGCAGTTAACGTTACACTTCGTCAATCATCAGTGGCTTAGAATAGAAATTGGCATAACACTGAAGAACCTTTTTAAAATACCGGCGTGAAGTTGGTTACTTATTCGACGTTTGACATTCAATATCAAACAAGTAACGGTTACTGGTTTGACATTCGACTTAATGCATGTCCTATATGGGACAATTGCATTCGGTCAGTTTCTAGTGGTAGGCAGATTCACGCAAACCGCCGATGGTGGCGCTATTTTTCATATCCTTTTTTTCTGTCGAAGTTGTGACCCGCCGAACTTTCATGGTAAAATTCTAATATAAAGGGGGTTCACGGATGTAGTCACTTAGTGTCATAAACGGACTACACATCGTGGTTATCTTAATTGATCAGTCCATGCCAACTGTAACGTTACAAAAACAGTGTAACTTGCAAAATAGACTTTGTTAGTACTACAAGGATACATTGCAAATTCGGTCACAACTTTTCAAATGAAACTGGATCTTAAAAATTACCAAATATTTAAATCAACAAAAATTCGTAACTTTGCATAGGGTTAACCTATCATGACCATTGACCCCTCATTTTCTTTCTAATTTTTTGTTCTATCCAGTGATATGACATTTAAAAGCATTGAAGCAACTTCAAATTTTCATGAAACTGCCTACTAGTGGTCAGACCCTTTTGGCCGGGCACTGTTAGGTATCAATGTAAAGAGGATGACCCAAGGATGACCTCAATGGTCACCTTGACCCGGCCAATGGGGTCCTTATATTTTTTATTAATTTTGTAATATTTACTATTTTATTGTCATATATACATATGTACAGTGTACATGCTGTTAAAAATGCCCCAAATGTAATGGTCAGTTTCTAGTGGTCAGACCCTTTTGGCCGGGCACTGTTAGGTATCAATGTAAAGAGAATGACCCAAGGATGACCTCAATGGTCACCTTGACCCGGCCAATGGGGTCCTTATATTTTTTATTAATTTTTTAATATTTACTATATTTTATTGTCATATATACATATGTACAGTGTACATGCTGTTAAAAACGCCCCAAATGTAATGGTCAGTTTCTAGTGGTCAGACCATTTTGGCCGGGCACTGTTAGGTATCAATGTGTAGAGATGACCCATGATGACCTCAATGGTCACCTTGACCCGGCCATTAGGGGTCCTTATATTTTTATTAATTTTTAATATTTATTGTCATTAATATGTATTGAGTGTACATGCTGTTAAAACGCCCCAAATGTAATGGTCAGTTTCAGATGGTCAGACCCTTTTGGCCGGGCACTGTTAGGTATCAATGTGTAGAGGATGACCAAGGATGACCTCAATGGTCACCTTGACCCGGCCATTGGGGTCCTTATATTTTTGTAATTTTTAATATTTTTATTGTCGTATGTATACAGTGTACATGCTGTTAAAACGCCCCAAATGTAATTCCAGTTTCTAGTGGTCAGACCCTTTTGGCCGGGGCATTTAGGGTATCAATGAGAGGATGACCCAAGGATGACCTCAATGGTCACCTTGACCCGGCCATTGGGGTCCTTATATTTTTATTAATTTTTAAATATTTACTATATTTTATTGTCATATATACATATGTACAGTGTACATGCTGTTAAAAAACCCCCAAATGTACGGTCGGTTTAGTGGTCAGACCCTTTTGGGCCGGGCTGTTAGGGTATCAATGTAAAGAGGATGACCCAAGGATGACCTCAATGGTCACCTTGACCCGGCCAATGGGGTCCTTATATTTTTATTAATATTTTAATATTTACTATATTTTATTGTCATATATACATATGTACAGTGTACATGCTGTTAAAAACGCCCCAAAATGTAATGTACAGTTTACCAAATGGTCAGACCTTTGGCCGGGCACTGTTAGGTATCAATGTTAATGAATGAGGATGACCCTCAATGGTGACCTGTGATCCGGCCATTGGGGTCCTTATATTTTTATTAGTAATTTTTTAATATTTTTATTGTCGTATATGTATTGAGTGTACATGCTGTTAAAACGCCCCAAATGTAATGGTCAGTTTCTAGTGGTCAGACCCTTTTGGCCGGGCACTGTTAGGTATCAATGTAAAGAGGATGACAGGATGACCTCAATGGTCACCTTGACCCAGCCATTGGGGTCCTTATATTTTTATTAATTTTAATATTTTATTATCGTATGTATTGAGGTATATGTTGTTAAAACGCCCCAAATGTAATGGTCAGTTTCTGAGTGGGATTTTGGCCGGGCACTTTGGTATCAATGTGAGGATGACCCCAAGGATGACCTCAATGGTCACCTTGACCCCGCCATTGGTCCTTATATTTTTAATTTTTTAATATTTTTATTGTCGTATACAGTGTACATGCTGTTAAACGCCCCAAATGTAATGTCAGTTTCTAGTGGTCAGACCCTTGGTTTGGGCACTGTTAGGTATCAATGGAAGAGAATGACCCAAGGATGACCTCAATGGTCACCTTGACCCGGACAATGGGGTCCTTATATTTTTATTAAATTTTTAAATATTTACTATATTTTATTGTCATATATACATATGTACAGTGTACATGCTGTTAAAACGCCCCAAATGTAATGGTCAGTTTCTAGTGGTCAGACCCTTTGGCCGGGCACTGTTAGGTATCAAGGTATCAATGTGGAGGATGACCCAAGGATGACCTCAATGGTCATCTTGATCCGGCCATTGGGGTCCTTATATTTTTATTAATTTTTAATATTTTATTGTCGTATGTATACAGTGTACATGCTGTTAAAACGCCCCAAATGTAATGGTCAGTTTCAGTGGTCAGACCCTTTTGGCCGGGCACTGTTGGGTATCAATGTGTATGAGGATTAAGGATGACCTCAATGGTCACCTTGATCCGGCCATTGGGGTCCTTATATTTTTTTTAAATATTTTAACATTTTTATGTATGTATACGCAGTGTACATGCTGTTAAACGCCGCAAATGTCCAGATTCCTGCTGGCCAAGCACTGTTGGTACGGATGTATAGAGGACCTAATGAACATTACAATCGTCAGTTTGAGCCGGCCAATGGGGTCTATATATGTCATATTATTTTAAATATTTAACAATTATTGTTAATGAACATGTTCATTTGTAAAACACCACATAAATGTATAGTCAGTTTCAAGCCATCAGACTATTTTGCACGGTATTTCTTGGTCTAGATTGATGGAGGAGGAACACCAGGCTGAAGGGTTTTTAAGTTTCCTTTTTATTTAAAAGCTTTTCGTATATGTAAAAAACATGTATTGTGTGCATAGGCCCCTATGTAAAATAGAAATAAAAATAAAATCCCATTTTTTTAAAGCTGGAAATTAAAAAAATAAAAATAAAATAAAATAAAAATAGCAATTGAAAACTCAAAAACAATATTACAAATGGAAAAATTACATTTAGTATTTAAATGTAAAAAGAAAAACAAAAAACAAAAAAACAAAAAAACAGGCGAGTGGGGACCGATGCATCTTTAATAATACTCAACACCAGTGAAAGCTCGACATCATTGCAGGGAAAATACACACAAAGGAAGCGTCCTTTTCCTTGATCAAGCCTTTGTGGGATTGAATGTTCCTATGACATTTGTAGCACCTTTTATGAGTTGCGTATAACAGCCCAATTTAGTGTCTTGAATTTGCTCAGTTTTCAGTTACTTCCACGCATTATTCCATTGTTCCGATTATTCCAATACAATGACGTTTACGTAATTTGTCCGACTAGGTATGATGAAATATAGTTGAAAAGCGCTGGTGAATGCTCTTAAAAGTTATCTACTCTCGTTAATAAATATGGTATTGGTTTTTGTAAGATTAGATTTAGGTATAACCGATTATAAACAAAACCATTACTACCACGCGAACAAGAAATAAACGATAATTTTGATGCGGTGGAAGGAGCAAGCAACCTATATCGTTAGAACCTACCGTTGTTGTCGTTCGTCGCAAAGAAGGAGCTTTACCACCACACCGCTACGAAGTAATAAAAACTAACGATAAAACAATAAGCGTTCTTTCAGAAAACTCAGATTTAAAAGATACAGTTACGGTTAAGAACTTTAAAAGTATCGATAAATTTATGAGAACGAAACGAGGCGCGATAATAGAATTACGGCAAGATACGAAAACAAAAAGCAATGATATTAAACAAAGAATCGATGAAAAAAAGGAGATGAAGATGCGCTACGTAAAGAAAGAGCAAAACCTAATAGATGAATCTGATGTTATGAAAGAAGCTTTAAAAAATATGGGTTTAAATATTGAATACGTTTTCAATAGAAATGGAAAAACGTTGGAAGCGTTAAATGGAAGAGAACGCACGTTGGGTGAAAAAAAAAGGTTTTAAAAAACAAGGCATAACGATCGTTAGTATATTAACGGCAATTGTTATGGCTATTACCGCTATAGTCGAAGCTGTAGTCAACACCGCGAGTTCAGTTTTACCAGCACCACCACCAACACCTGTCCAGAACCACCAGAACCGTCAGATAGAGGGTGGATACAAAAACATTAAAAACTTTTTGAACGTATTAGCTAAACTAGAGCGAAAGCTTTAGCCGCTTTACCAAACATTATCGAGCAGTTATAAACTGGTTATTTATAACAGTTAGCGGTCGTCGCGTCGCGGCGCAACATTTATGGTTAACACTAAGTGTGGTCGGTGTTTTAATTATAACTTACATGCAAAAAACGCTAAAATAACAATTCGTAAATCATAACACCCAGTCCAGTTAAAATCACAAAACCGAGTATTAAAGCATTTTTTTCTTCTCGGTGGTTATCATTTGATTATGGTAGCTCTTCTTGACTGTCGCCAGAGTCTTGCGATTCTGGTAGCTCTTCTTGACAGTCGCCAGAGTCTTGTAGATGCGCTATTGTAACGTTTGATGTTTTATCGTCTTGCGCGTGCGTTTGCGTTTTAAAGCTTTTGTCGTCTAACTGTAAAACGGGGGCAACTACGACCTTTAATTGTATCTAAATTTGAACCCAACGCTAAATCGCTCGTCGCTATCAAAATATTATTGTTAGTTCGCGTACGTGCCTATTCGTAAATTCATATCGCTCGGCATCATGTATACATTTTCTCCGAGACAAAAGTTTAATTGACTGCGAGCGTTTTGTAAAACATCTTGATATCGTTAAATACTAGATTGTAAATCTACAGGAGAATCAATCTCGGTTTCAGTTATGTCTATAAATTCGCGCTGAGGTCTAAACCAGTACCGCCGTAAAAAACGAGCTTTTAACTCGCGCTTGAGCTCCCAATAACGCGTACACATAAGTTCTTATAGAATCGTTAATTCGTTCGGTACCCACGTCAGTAAAACCTTTAGCTAACCCTAAAGATAATATAAACTTTGTCCACGCTGTTTCAACGCGTGCATCTTGAGAAATGTATTCGACGACGTACGAACCGCCGATATCGTCGACGCTATTTACTAAATTTAAATCGACGTTTTCTTTATTAAAATCCATCCTTTTCTCACGCCGATGTTGTAAATTTTGAATTGTCGTAGTCGTTGCCCGGCACCGGAATATAACCGTAAATATTTTGATAATAAGCCGTTCCCAATCCGTTTGAATTTAAATCTACTCGTTGTTTCCAATCGTCTTTAATCGCTAAATGAAATTCAGCACATAGTCTATTGTACGCGCTTACGTCTATATTGTTGACGAACGCGTCAAAAAATTGAAAAAGATGCGGGGCAACTCATTTCTTTGAGCATTCGTCTAATGATTTGATAATATACCGGTACGTGAAATCTAAAAATAAACTACGAATCATCATATTTGAATGATTTAAATGATCGTAACTCACACCGCATCTCGTCGTAGCGCAATACGTTACAAAATTTATTTGATTTTGATAAAATTTCATCGGGTTACTACGCCAATCATTTACAACGTCGTTGCTGACGACGTGGGTAACTTATATTTTGAAACATACGTTAACGAACGTTACGCTAAATGACTCTGTTTCGCCGACGTAAATTTTCATACTCGTTAAATCTCTAGCGTTAAAAAAAAGAGGCGCTTAAAAATTTCCAGATTGCTCGTACGGATACGTAAAATTGCTCTCGAACGTTAATGGAAACGTCATTTATTATATAAAATTTATAAATTTAAATATTAAAATGTTTCATACCGTTGAATTTGAAATTGAGAAAATGGTGGAGAAATTCAATTAGGTAACGTTATCGATAATCGTAAAGGTACTCTCACGATATCATTACTTAGCGCAAATATTTGGGTAGGATATTACAATGTCCGTAAAAAGGAAAGAATAATCTATCGCACGACGGGTGGGCCAGCAGATGTTGTCAAGTTTATCGAGCCGGGGCTTTACAATATTATCGATATTATAACGAGACATCAACCTTGGATTACATTCACGATCAATAAAATAACGGGCGTTTACTTGATGAGTTTAACTCAAAAAAACAATCCGTTAAATTTACATCTGGGTAAGCTAATTTACTCGGGTTTCATAATGAATTTTAAACGTGGGAGAATATAGTAAAAAATTGATTTTAATCTTTTTAAATTTTATACATTCATTGTGATCAAATTTCTACAACTGATAATTATTTTAATGGACAACCTAGCACCGTCTTAAACGTTTTCCCCCCAAGGTAAATCGTTTGGAGATAGTATGTATATGGAATATAATAGTCCATTGTTTAAAAATTAAAGTCGATACTTTTAACACATTGAGTTTTAAAATTAAAGATTCAAAAGCTAGAGATATAAATAATCACGGTTTCCCCGTTATTTTAAATCTAGAGATTGTATAAATATGGCGAGTATTTACGGACCCAGTCGTACGAGCGATGTTGTCGATACTGCTAGAGCTAGCGGTGAAATTTTACCTAGTGAAATTTACGAACATTTCGGATATTTAAACAGAGATTAAATTTACAAACAGTACCTCTAGTTAAAATACAACATCGTACTAGGATGGTGGGCTATGACTAAACTACCCTTTTACATGTTTAATGAAGCGCCATCGTACTGCTCTCTTTTTGTACATTTTACAAAGCAAATAATTTTGTTTCACATTCGTCTACATGTAATGATTATACGGTTGACGCTTATTATCCTTCTCCGGGAAAATAATAATTTTATTTTTATAGATAATGAAATGTCACATTTAAAATATGAAATGTGTTTTAGAATACGAAATGTTCAAAAAGTTTTGTTGAAGCGACCTTTTTGGTGCGCTAAATTCTAAAATCTGTTATAATATAAAAATTAAAAGTTTACCGTTAAATTAATGATTTTATACTGTAAGTATGGCGACATCTACGGACCCAGTCGAACGAGCGCTAAAGAGAATTTTAATAATAAAAATAACAACGCTTACACTCTTGAAAGTGGACATATCGATAATGCTTTACAAAGCGAAACGTTCTATAATTTAGATGATAAAATTTGGTTTTGCTTGGGGAGGTCGATATGGGCCGAGGATTTTGACGCCTTTGTGCCAATAACAAATTGCACAACTTTTGTAAAAATAATTCACGGTGAAAACGTTTTCAACTAGTCGAGAAACGTGAAATTGTATTGGGTGGTGATCCTAGCCTTTTTTTACCCGATGATAACGACAGATTTTGGCTAAATGATAATGAACCTAAGCATATAGAATGCAGCATTTGCTTAAAAATAAAACAAACCAACTACAACAGAAAATTTCTCATTCATTTTGTTTTTTTAGGCTCTTTAGAAACTGGAATCTGTTATGAGATCAAATTATTACTTGGCCGTTAAATTCAAAAAATTAAAATATTTTTCTATTAATAAAAACAATGAGCGCACCTATGGAATCAACGAACGTACTTTATCCAAATTTACCGTCTATGACGGATGATGCTAAATCATTTCGATTGCAAAAAATCGACGATATTCAAAAAGAATTACGAATCGA
Organism: Zoroaster sp. YZ-2022; assembly: GCA_029582265.1. NCBI lineage: Eukaryota > Metazoa > Echinodermata > Asteroidea > Forcipulatida > Zoroasteridae > Zoroaster > Zoroaster sp. YZ-2022. The sequence goes on from CM055829.1 coordinate 5,145,234, forward strand.
AATAAACGAACGCGAAGCCACGTATAAAAAATATAATAAAATTATCAACGCTTGTAATATCGTAGAAACTCTCGCTGAATTGGGCTGTATGGGAGCAGGGGCTATCGGAATAGCTAGTATCGCCAGCGTTATAGCGTCACCCGTGGGATACGCTTTAGAAGGTTTAGCTTTGGGTTGGGTGGCGCGGCTTTCGCTCTTAGATTTGCGAAAATAAATTACATAAAAAGCAAAAAACATGATGAAATGAGTTTTAGCATTGAGTAAACTCAACACGATCGAAAACCACATTTCTAAAGCCATCCAAGACGGTTACATCAGCCAAGAAGAATTTGTACTCGTATGCGAAGAGCGAGATAAATATTATAAAATGAAAGAAAAAATCCGTAATGTACTCGTTAAACCGTCGAGTTTACCATCGAAAACGGAAATTAACTCTGATAATGTAAATGCAGAAAAAAAAGTTCTTATAGAAAAACTTTTGAGTTTAAAGTAGCTTTAGCGGTAAATACAAATTATTATAATCAAAAACACGCTTCGCGAGTAGTGGAGCGTGTAAAAACGTTCGATAGACCACCGCCGTACGCTCCAGCGATGTAATTTTAATTTTTAGCGTTTTGTTGTCTTTATCAATTCTTTCATCACAAAATTATAATTTTTTCTAGCTTGAGTTTCAACAAGAAACGCGCATTTTGTACATATTTGCGCTTTTGCTTTTGTACCTATTTTACATCTTTTACAAGCAACCGTCTTAGATTTTCCTTGTCTAATACGGCACGTGTGCATAGAGCAATATACATTTTCACCAAGCGCAGGCCTATTACATTTTTTAAACGAACCATTTAAAAGCCATTCGCATGAGCTGTTTACTAGTTGTGGTAATACATCTTTATATTTTATTACCGCTATTAAATAATCACACCTATTCAGTTTTCCATATTTACCAGGTGCGGTGCCAATTTAATATTATTATTTTAATACAATCTCTTTTAGCTCCAGCTTACTTTTTAAACCATAGTTCGTCATATTCACTATTTAACTATATAATATTTTTAATTATTTCAATTTTATAAGATTTTATTATACGATAAACTCTCACGTAACGTCACCCTCCTTTTATTATCGACCACGCCCATTTTTAGATTTTTAAAAAATCAAAAAATAATTTAAGGAGCCCCCAAAATCATTTTGGGAAAAATTCCTAGATGGGGTTCTGGCTCACCTACTTAAAAATGATTTTAAGTAGGTGAGCCAGAACGCTTCATCTAACATACTACTACCCCAATGGTCGGGTCAAGGTGACCATTGAGGTCATCCTTGGGTCATCCTCTTTACATTGATACCTAACAGTGCCCGGCCAAAAGGGTCTGACCACTAGAAACCAACCATTACATTTGGCGTTTTTTAACAGCATGTACACTGTATATGATGTATATATGACAATAAAATATAGTAAATATTAAAAAATTAATAAAAAATATAAGGACCCCATTGGCCGGGTCAAGGTGACCATTGAGGTCATCCTTAGATCATCCTCTTTACATTGATACCTAACAGTGCCCGGCCAAAAGGGTCTGACCACTAGAAACTGACCATTACATTTGGGGTATTTTTAACAGCATGTACACTGTACATATGTATATATGACAATAAAATATAGTAAATATTTTAAAATTAATAAAAAATATAAGGACCCCATTGGCCGGATCAAGGTGACCATTGAGATCATCCTTGGGTCATTCTCTTTACATTGATACCTAACAGTGCCCGGCCAAAAGGGTCTGACCACTAGAAACTGACCATTACATTTGGGGCGTTTTAACAGCATGTACACTCAATACATACGACAATAAAAATATTAAAAAATTAATAAAAATATAAGGACCCCAATGGCCGGGTCAAGGTGACCATTGAGGTCATCCTTGGGTCATCCTCCACACATTGATACCTAACAGTGCCCGGCCAAAAGGGTCTGACCACTAGAAACTGACCATTACATTTGGGGCGATTTAACAGCATGTACACTCAATACATACGACAATAAAAATATTAAAAAATAAATAAAAATTATAAGGACCCCAATGGCCGGATCAAGGTGACCATTGAGGTCATCCTTGGGTCATCCTCTACACATTGATACCTAACAGTGCCCGGCCAAAAGGGTCTGACCACTAGAAACTGACCATTACATTAGGGGCGTTTTAACAGCATGTACACTGTATACATACGGCAATAAAAATATTAAAAAAATTATAAAAAATATAAGGGCCCCAATGGCCGGGTCAAGGTGACCATTGAGGTCATCCTTGGGTCATCCTCTACACATTGATACCTAACAGTGCCCGGCCAAAAGGGTCTGACCACTAGAAACTGACCATTACATTTGGCGCGTTTTTAACAGCATGTACACTGTACATATGTATATATGACAATAAAATATAGTAAATATTAAAAAATTAATAAAAAATATAAGGACCCCATTGGCCGGGTCAAGGTGACCATTGAGGTCATCCTTGGGTCATTCTCTTTACATTGATACCTAACAGTGCCCGGCCAAAAGGGTCTGACCACTAGAAACTGACCATTACATTTGGGGCGATTTTAACAGCATGTACACTGTACATATGTATATATGACAATAAAATATAGTAAATATTACAAAATTAATAACAAATATAAGGACCCCATTGGCCGGGTCAAGGTGACCATTGAGGTCATCCTTGGGTCATCCTCTTTACATTGATACCTAACAGTGCCCGGCCAAAAGGGTCTGACCACTAGAAACTGACCATTACATTTGGCGCGTTTTTAACAGCATGTACACTGTACATATGTATATATGACAATAAAATATAGTAAATATTTAAAAATTAATAAAAAATATAAGGACCCCATTGGCCGGGTCAAGGTGACCATTGAGGTCATCCTTGCGTCATCCACTTTACATTGATACCTAACAGTGCCCGGCCAAAAGGGTCTGACCACTAGAAACTGACCATTACATTTGGGGCGTTTTAACAGCATGTACACTGTACATATGTATATATGACAATAAAATATAGTAAATATTTTAAAATTAATAAAAAATATAAGGCCCCCATTGGCCGGGTCAAGGTGACCATTGAGGTCATCCTTGGGCCATTCTCTTTACATTGATACCTAACAGTGCCCGGCCAAAAGGGTCTGACCACTAGAAACTGACCATTACATTTGGGGCGTTTTTAACAGCATGTACACTGTACATATGTATATATGACAATAAAATATAGTAAATATTACAAAATTAATAAAAAATATAAGGACCCCATTGGCCGGGCCAAGGTGACCATTGAGGTCATCCTTGGGTCATCCCTCTTACATTGATACCTAACAGTGCCCGGCCAAAAGGGTCTGACCACTAGAAACTGACCATTACATTTGGCGCGTTTTAACAGCATGTACACTGTACATATGTATATATGACAATAAAATATAGTAAATATTTAAAAATTAATAAAAATATAAGGACCCCATTGGCCGGGTCAAGGTGACCATTGAGGTCATCCTTGCGTCATCCTCTTACATTGATACCTAACAGTGCCCGGCCAAAAGGGTCTGACCACTAGAAACTGACCATTACATTTGGGGCGTTTTAACAGCATGTACACTGTACATATGTATATATGACAATAAAATATAGTAAATATTTTAAAATTAATAAAAATATGAGACCCCATTGGCCGGGTCAAGGTGACCATTGAGGTCATCCTTGGTCATTCTCTTACATTGATACCTAACAGTGCCCGGCCAAAAGGGTCTGACCACTAGAAACTGACCATTACATTTGGGGCGTTTTTAACAGCATGTACACTGTACATATGTATATATGACAATAAAATATAGTAAATATTAAAAAATTAATAAAAAATATAAGGACCCCATTGGCCGGGTCAAGGTGACCATTGAGGTCATCCTTGGGTCATCCTCTTTACATTGATACCTAACAGTGCCCGGCCAAAAGGGTCTGACCACTAAAAACTGACCATTTCATTTGGGGCGTTTTTAACAGCATGTACACTGTACATATGATGTATATATGACAATAAAATATAGTAAATATTAAAAAATTAATAAAAAATATAAGGACCCCATTGGCCGGGTCAAGGTGACCATTGAGGTCATCCTTGGGTCATCCTCTTTACATTGATACCTAACAGTGCCCGGCCAAAAGGGTCTGACCACTAGAAACTGACCATTACATTTGGGGTATTTTTAACAGCATGTACACTGTACATATGTATATATGACAATAAAATATAGTAAATATTTTAAAATTAATAAAAAATATAAGGACCCCATTGGCCGGATCAAGGTGACCATTGAGGTCATCCTTGGGTCATTCTCTTTACATTGATACCTAACAGTGCCCGGCCAAAAGGGTCTGACCACTAGAAACTGACCATTACATTTGGGGCGTTTTAACAGCATGTACACTCAATACATACGACAATAAAAATATTAAAAAATTAATAAAAAATATAAGGACCCCAATGGCCGGGTCAAGGTGACCATTGAGGTCATCCTTGGGTCATCCTCCACACATTGATACCTAACAGTGCCCGGCCAAAAGGGTCTGACCACTAGAAACTGACCATTACATTTGGGGCGTTTTAACAGCATGTACACTCAATACATACGACAATAAAAATATTAAAAAATAAATAAAAATTATAAGGACCCCAATGGCCGGATCAAGGTGACCATTGAGGTCATCCTTGGGTCATCCTCTACACATTGATACCTAACAGTGCCCGGCCAAAAGGGTCTGACCACTAGAAACTGACCATTACATTAGGGGCGTTTTAACAGCATGTACACTGTATACATACGGCAATAAAAATATTTAAAAATTTTATAAAAATATAAGGACCCCAATGGCCGGGTCAAGGTGACCATTGAGGTCATCCTGGGTCATCCTCTACACATTGATACCTAACAGTGCCCGGCCAAAGGGTCTGACCACTAGAAACTGACCATTACATTTGGCGCGTTTTTAACAGCATGTACACTGTACATATGTATATATGACAATAAAATATAGTAAATATTTAAAAATTAATAAAAAATATAAGGACCCCATTGGCCGGGTCAAGGTGACCATTGAGGTCATCCTTGGGTCATTCTCTTTACATTGATACCTAACAGTGCCCGGCCAAAAGGGTCTGACCACTAGAAACTGACCATTACATTTGGGGCGTTTTTAACAGCATGTACACTGTACATATGTATATATGACAATAAAATATAGTAAATATTACAAAATTAATAAAAAATATAAGGACCCCATTGGCCGGGTCAAGGTGACCATTGAGGTCATCCTTGGGTCATCCTCTTTACATTGATACCTAACAGTGCCCGGCCAAAAGGGTCTGACCACTAGAAACTGACCATTACATTTGGCGCGTTTTTAACAGCATGTACACTGTACATATGTATATATGACAATAAAATATAGTAAATATTTAAAAATTAATAAAAAATATAAGGACCCCATTGGCCGGGTCAAGGTGACCATTGAGGTCATCCTTGCGTCATCCACTTTACATTGATACCTAACAGTGCCCGGCCAAAAGGGTCTGACCACTAGAAACTGACCATTACATTTGGGCGTTTTTAACAGCATGTACACTGTACATATGTATATATGACAATAAAATATAGTAAATATTTTAAAATTAATAAAAAATATAAGGCCCCCATTGGCCGGGTCAAGGTGACCATTGAGGTCATCCTTGGGCCATTCTCTTTACATTGATACCTAAACGGTGCCCGGCCAAAAGGGTCTGACCACTAGAAACTGACCATTACATTTGGGCGTTTTTTAACAGCATGTACACTGTACATATGTATATATGACAATAAAATAGTAAATATTACAAAATTAATAAAAAATATAAGGACCCCATTGGCCGGGTCAAGGTGACCATTGAGGTCATCCTTGGGTCATCCTCTTTACATTGATACCTAACAGTGCCCGGCCAAAAGGGTCTGACCACTAGAAACTGACCATTACATTTGGGGCGTTTTAACAGCATGTACACTGTACATATGTATATATGACAATAAAATATAGTAAATATTACAAAATTAATAAAAAATATAAGGACCCCATTGGCCGGGCCAAGGTGACCATTGAGGTCATCCTTGGGTCATCCTCTTTACATTGATACCTAACAGTGCCCGGCCAAAAGGGTCTGACCACTAGAAACTGACCATTACATTTGGGGCGTTTTTAACAGCATGTACACTGTACATATGTATATATGACAATAAAATATAGTAAATATTTAAAAATTAATAAAAAATATAAGGACCCCATTGGCCGGGTCAAGGTGACCATTGAGGTCATCCTTGGGTCATCCTCTTTACATTGATACCTAACAGTGCCCGGCCAAAAGGGTCTGACCACTAGAAACTGACCATTACATTTGGGGCGTTTTAACAGCATGTACACTGTACATATGTATATATGACAATAAAATATAGTAAATATTTTAAAATTAATAAAAAATATAAGGACCCCATTGGCCGGGTCAAGGTGACCATTGAGGTCATCCTTGGGTCATTCTCTTTACATTGATACCTAACAGTGCCCGGCCAAAAGGGTCTGACCACTAAAAACTGACCATTTCATTTGGGGCGTTTTTAACAGCATGTACACTGTACATATGATGTATATATGACAATAAAATATAGTAAATATTAAAAAATTAATAAAAAATATAAGGACCCCATTGGCCGGGTCAAGGTGACCATTGAGGTCATCCTTGGGTCATCCTCTTTACATTGATACCTAACAGTGCCCGGCCAAAGGGTCTGACCACTAGAAACTGACCATTACATTTGGGGGTATTTTTAACAGCATGTACACTGTACATATGTATATATGACAATAAAATATAGTAAATATTTTAAAATTAATAAAAATATAAGGACCCCATTGCCGGATCAAGGTGACCATTGAGGTCATCCTTGGTCATTCTCTTTACATTGATACCTAACAGTGCCCGGCCAAAGGGTCTGACCACTAGAAACTGACCATTACATTTGGGACGTTTTAACAGCATGTACACTCAATACATACGACAATAAAATATTAAAAAATTTATAAAAAATATAAGGACCCCAATGGCCGGGTCAAGGTGACCATTGAGGTCATCCTTGGGTCATCCTCCACACATTGATACCTAACAGTGCCCGGCCAAAAGGGTCTGACCACTAGAAACCGACCATTACATTTGGGGCGTTTTAACAGCATGTACACTCAATACATACGACAATAAAATATTAAAATAAAAATAAAATTATAAGGACCCCAATGGCCGGATCAAGGTGACCATTGAGGTCATCCTGGGTCATCCTCACACATTGATACCTAACAGTGCCCGGCCAAAAGGGTCTGACCACTAGAAACTGACCATTACATTAGGGGCGTTTTAACAGCATGTACACTGTATACATACGGCAATAAAAATATTAAAAAATTTATAAAAAATATAAGGACCCCAATGGCCGGGTCAAGGTGACCATTGAGGTCATCCTTGGGTCATCCTCTACACATTGATACCTAACAGTGCCCGGCCAAAAGGGTCTGACCACTAGAAACTGACCATTACATTTGGGGCGTTTTTAACAGCATGTACACTGTACATATGTATATATGACAATAAAATATAGTAAATATTTAAAAATTAATAAAAAATATAAGGACCCCATTGGCCGGGTCAAGGTGACCATTGAGGTCATCCTTGGGTCATTCTCTTTACATTGATACCTAACAGTGCCCGGCCAAAAGGGTCTGACCACTAGAAACTGACCATTACATTTGGGGCGTTTTTAACAGCATGTACACTGTACATATGTATATATGACAATAAAATATAGTAAATATTACAAAATTAATAAAAAATATAAGGACCCCATTGGCCGGGTCAAGGTGACCATTGAGGTCATCCTTGGGTCATTCTCTTTACATTGATACCTAACAGTGCCCGGCCAAAAGGGTCTGACCACTAGAAACTGACCATTACATTTGGGGCGTTTTTAACAGCATGTACACTGTACATATGTATATATGACAATAAAATATAGTAAATATTAAAAAATTAATAAAAAATATAAGGACCCCATTGGCCGGGTCAAGGTGACCATTGAGGTCATCCTTGGGTCATCCTCTTTACATTGATACCTAACAGTGCCCGGCCAAAAGGGTCTGACCACTAGAAACTGACCGAATGCAATTGTCCCATATAGGACATGCATTAAATCGAATGTCAAACCAGTAACCGTTACTTGTTTGATATTGAATGTCAAACGTCGAATAAGTAACCAACTTCACGCCGGTTTTTAAAATTAGATTTCTAACTGTTATTAACAGTTAGAAATCTAATTTTAAAAAGGTTCTTCAGTAATTAATTCACCAACAAATTTGACTGCGATGGTAGTCTGTTGATTAGAAAGCTTACTTTGCATGTAGGATATACTCAATAGGCCTACTACTGGGATGACAAGTCAAGACTATTTTTTCAACATTTTCATAAATTTGATTATATTAATTTTTTTATACATTTTTTTAAACTAATGAGTAATGTTAGTTAGAAAATTAATTCAGTAGCAAAGGTCTGATTCAACCCAATGACAAGATCTTTGAGATACAGTAACTGCAGCTAAACTCTACTTTACTTGTCCTAAGCTGGAGAGGATGTTTGTATGTATGTTTTGCTGTGGAAGTTTTCCACTTGCTCATGCTGGATTTTGGGGCACCAGCAATTCACCAATTCGTCCCGAACATCAGATACATTGACTAAATTTGTTCATTAATTTTTCACCTTTCAGGCATGAATTTGGCTTTGTCTATTGCCCAGAGCCATTGTTGAACAAGAGTCCGGTCATCGTCGTGGACAGGAACTTGGGCATTGAAACCTGGAGCATCAAGCTACTCTATTTCTACGCACACTCACAGCTATTTCGTGCTGAGCACAGACAACATGGTAAATTATTCTATTTTATATTGATCATGGAATCCTTGTCTCTGAATAATAGTACTGAACTATAAAGTCAGTGAAGGCCAAGAGTGAACACATTGGCTCCCCCAAAGACTTTTTCTGAAACCTCACTGGAGTGTCGTGGCCGAGCGGTCTAGCTTACCGGACTCAAGTTCTGGTGTTAGCAGCAGAATGTGGGTTCGAATCCCGGCCGTGACACTTGTGTCCTTGGGCAAGACACTTAACCATAATTGCTTCTTTCCACCCAGGGGTTAAATGGGTACCTGTGAGGGCAGAGTTGGTTGATTAGCCCTATATGCGCCTGTAATGGCAGCAATTGAGCTGTATACTCCCAGGAGCTGAGATGGTTTCAGGAATGATTTATGAGCCTTATGAGCCTTATGAGCAGGGGTAATGATATAATGCGCCTTGAGCACCACTTAGTTGGTGGATACGCATGCTTATATAAGTCCACACATTATTATTATTAATAAAAAATAAAATAAAGAAATGTATAAATTGTCCTCAATTGGGCTTTATTAAAAGGTTAAAATAAAATTAAAAGGTTACATACAACTGCATCATGAGCTTTGACAGTACTTTGAAACTGGTCTTGAAAAATGCTGATATTACATTGGAGAGTGCCCAGTAAGGGTGGACGATATCACGATAATATCGTAACGATACGATATTCAAAAAATTATTGGCTAAATCGGTTATGGTTTTGAAAATCGAAATATCGCCATATTGACGATATTCCAAAAGTATCGCCAATATTCCAAAATTATTGCTGATATTCCAAAAATATAGCCGATATTAAATTTATATCGCTCTTTTTAGTTTAAATATTGTTGGAGTGATGATAAATTGTCTCTAAGAACTCTGCTCGTTTTGGAGCGACTGTCCCTGTAGAACTTGCATGTAAAAGTAAAGGTTTTCGGGGTCCAATCTCGTTAACGTACAATACATACATTTTTTCATGTATTTAAAAAATCCGCGTATTGAGACGATAATATCGTATATCGCTGATATCATGGCTGTCGATAATCGATAATCAAAAATTCAATATCGTCGCCCCTAGTGCCAGAAACAAACAGTTTTGTTCTCGATCCAGCCTTGACAAGATGTGTCCCGAGTTTTCCGGAGGGTGAAACGTTTGCCAAATCTGGAATTAGTGTGAATTGGCTTAAGCAAGGGTTATGCTTGTTGTAAGATATGTGACTAGACTGCAGCATGATTGCTATGATTTAACGCGCCTACTCTAGCTGCACTTCAGTGGGAAGTCAAAGTCAGTCAACTGCCTGTTGACTGTTGACCCAAATGTGCACACAGGGCATTTTTGACTGTTTTTACTGTCATTTTGACAACCCTGAACAATACCTGACCATGCTTTTACCAGTCAAAAACGGTTGACTCATTTTAACCTGTAAATGTACTTACATGTACTACACGTAAGGTTTAACAGTGTTCGACTTTTAAGTGGCAAGTGTATCAACATTTTGACTGATTTTGACCCTTGTAATAGTAGGAGGGTTAAAGGGACAATATCATCATGATCAACAGGGCATGGAATCGGAGTGCTAGTTTTAGATTAACGTAGTGACCGAAAATAATACCCCCACATGATAAGGTCATATTACCGTTGCAGCTGCACAAATGAGCCAGTAATTTTCGGTCACTGTGGTCATCTTAAACTAGGACACTGATTCCATGCCCTGTAGAAAATCTCCTCTGATACTGTCCCTTTAACACACTTTGGTTATAAAACAGGCTTCAAAAGGATCAAATTATACTGATCTTTAAAAAAAAATGTTTTCAATTGATTTGTTTTCTTCAAGACTTGAGAAAGATGAATGACTGCAGCACGGTAGCTGTGCTACTTAACCCTGAGTGTATGTCTGCATGGAATATCAGGTAATCTCTCTATGATCTCTTCTCACATGTTTGCCACTTTAAAAGCCCAGGGCTGGGTCTCTTGTCTGCCACTTCAACCCGACCCATGCTGGACTCAACAGAATGCAACCAATGCTAAAATCTGTTGGATCCTGTTGCAGTGAGCAGAGAACAGAAGACCTTTTTTATCTCTGTTTGCAACTTTAAATCCCCTAGATCTGTGTCTGTATGCATTTTCACTATATTCCCGTTACAAAGTAAAATGAGGTTGTTTCACAGGTTGTTTGGATGCATTTGACAGACATTTTACCAAAACTGTAGACTGGCTTTCAGTCTCTTCCTCTGAGTGCATGTTCTCTTAACCAGTTCGCGTCGGAGGCCGTGTATACATGCAATTTCTTTTTGCACCACGGATCGGAGAGCGTCTATACACGCCAGAGGAAACTCCGGAATATTTGTATGCATGCTCGGTTGACGTGGCAACGAGCCGAGTGTACAGTGACATGCTTGGTAGACGTGGCCACGCGCTGTGGAAGCTTCCATTAACGTTTTTGTGTGGGGAAAAGAAACCCGCACAGGGGCCTAGAAAAACTTTTTTATTCCCGACGCGAACTGGTTAAGGAATTCCCCTGAATTCCCTGCATGCAGTTGTGGGTCGGATTCTGGCCTGTCCAAAATGCATGTACATGTAGGTCTCTTCTTCAGAGACTTGGAAGTACTGATTATGCAGCACCGAGCCATGTTGGATCGGATGAATGAAGTCATGTCTAATTTGAATTTTGTTTGTTTGTTTCTGCTAGTGGGCAGACCATGAAATGTTGTTCTTGTATATATGCAAGATAATTTTTCCTTGATAAAGGGTACTTCTATTCGAAAAATAAATATGTGAAACATATGTGGATTTGATACTTGTAGAAATATAATTCAGTATGGGAGAATTGATAATGTGAGATTTGCCAAATAGTTATCTTGTTTCTGATTTTTTATTAAAAAAAAAAAAAAACATTGTTGGATCTAGGAAGCAACTTGTGCTGAAAAAATACTTGAAAGCAGAGGATGATCTGGACCTTGCTAGACTGGTGCTGACCAAACACCCAAAGAGCCCGGAGACATTCAGCCAAAGGTATTTCATTGATCTCATAGGCATTACCTAACGAAGCCTGTGTCGTCTCAATTGTCTTACCAACGCAACGTCCCCCTTGTGCGCACAGGAGATGCTAATGTGTGCACATGAAGAACATAATTACAAAAAGGCACAGATAGTGATAGTGGAGATATATATACATGTACATATATATACACCCATCACAACTTCTAAGTTTCCCCTAATATTTTTTTAAAAGAATATCTCAATATTATGCATGAATTTTGTACCAAAAAGCAAATGACAGACGATGACATGTTCTACACAGCTCATGGTTGAAATAGTTGAAATTGTACATGCACAATTGACAGTGATTTGAATGAAAATTCAGCTGAAAAAAAAGTTGCAGCACAAAGCTTCGCTTCAATGGCATGTTACACATGTAGTTTTCTGTAAGAACTCATGCATCAATAACAATGGTATTGATGGCCGTTTCATAATAAGAAAAGAATATTCAAAGAGCAACATGCGTGTCCATTGTTTTAGAAGGGTAGAGCAAGAGTTTAATATGGAATTGGTCCTCCATTATTCTCCATAACTGAGTTCTTACAGAAAACTACATGTGTAACATGCCATTGAAGCAATGCTTTGTACTGCAACTTTTTTCAGCTGAATTTTCATTCAAATCACCGTCAATTGTGCATGCATGATTGAATTTCAACCATTTCATTACGAGCTGTGTAGAACATGTCATTCTGTCATTTGCTTTTGAATTTTAAAATTCATGCAATACTTGTTGAGATATTCTAAAAATATTAGGGGAACTTAGTTGTGATGGGTGCATAGTGTATGTCCAGCACGAGATAGGCATGCCCTGCACACATGGTGCAGGGATGATGAGAGCCTCCTTGGCACGAAGGTCACGCTCCTTTCGCTTTTGCACTTCATGGTTAGGTCAGACACCGCTGATTCTCCAAAAGATGCACACCTTCACGGCAGATCCGACGCCAATGGGGTAATGAAAGGGTTAAAGTGATGTTGACGTGGATTTGTTCAAGAGTTAAATTGTGCATAAATGTAAAAATGGACATTTCATCGGCCCTATTTAAAATGCACTTGTACAGTACT